>QJPP01004961.1:0-10417 GCA_003996215.1 Jaltomata sinuosa
CGACAAAAGTTATCGTAAGTTCTTAAAGAAATTTCCTGAACTTTGGGTCGAATGTATCAGGGCTTTTCTCTCAATATATAAAGAGTTAGAAGTCCCCCGAAATACCAAATCGAAGGTCTACGAGTCTAGTTTCCAACGCACAAAACCTCACGTCCAAATGATCTCGGAGTAAAGAGTTATGACTGTTTTACCGCGGACTGTCTGGCAGAAAATGGGTTGCGAACCGGGTCGCGAACCGGGTCGGGTTAAACTCGATTTAAGCCTCGATTTCACGTTTTAAAATGCCATTTCAGTTCCAAAACAGTGATAAAATATAAGGGAGGATCCCGAGAGAATTCTTGAATATCGAAATCGTGCGTAGGCAAATTACGAGCCTAAACTTAAGAACTTTATTAGCATCGTGCGTGTATTTGAAATATTTATTTAAAAGTTGAACTTTGGTAAAAATTATATTATTATTTCCTTTCCAAAATATTTTAAAGGTTTATGAAAAATATATTTGATACGATATAAGTGTATACGTATTTATTTTATAAGGTTTTTATACTCCGTAATATTTTAACGGAGATAGTAAATTTAATTATGTTAAAAAATATTATTATAATATAGTGGGTTTTATTGGAAATGATTTTCTGTCAATTATGATATATTTAAAATATTATATTTATTTTACCACGAATTTATGCAATACCCGAATATATAAATAACGGGACAAAAATATTATTTTGTTACCTTGCAATTGCCACCTCCACTCCACGTGTAGGTGGAGGGAGTGGCCAGCAAGCACTATCAGCATGGTGGCAGCATATTACATAAGTGGCAGTATTGCTTAATGTTGGCAATCCAACATACTTATTATATATAGCTGCCAAACTTTCAAAGTTTGGCAGCATTTAATTCTCTTTCCATTTATTTTATATATTAGATAGTGATGTTGCAGCAGTAAAGGCCACCTTCTACATACGTATACGGAGAGAATTAGGTGGAACTAGATATATTTTGACGTTGTGTTTAATTTCGGGAAGGAAATCAATTATCTACGTCAAGTTATTCCATCCCAAATCCGAATCCGATTCCGATTTAGTTTTGGATTTTCTCGGAGTGGTTCGAGCTTGGACATCGTTGTTCCAGCAGCTTGTCGTCGGACGACAGGTAGGTTACGGTTTATTTTCCCTAGACTCCGTATATATAAAATAAAATTGTATTAATGGACATCCTTGGGTGGGTTTATTAGGTTGGTACCACAGACCTCGACCGCTTTATTCATATCCGCCTATTTTTATTCCTCCGTTGCTTGTAGTATTTGCGGATATATTTTATTTACCCTTGTGGTCCTGTGAGGCCTTGTTGACTCTGGAACATAGAAGGTGGGATTTTGGGAATGTCCGCGAGTCCCGGGCATAGAATTATCCTTCTAGGCTGGTTATGCTTGCTGAGTAGCTGTGGGCCTGTGCAGGGTCGATAGGTTGATTGAGAGCTGCGGGGCAGCCATTGTGTGTGATCATACCATTTCCATGCATATAAAGAGGTTTTATCCACGTTTTACTGTGGTTTTGGCTTCGGGCCTACTGACACTGTTTTCTAAAACTTGCATGGCCCGAGGGGCCCATTTTTGATGGAAATGATTTGGAAATGGTTGATTTCACTTGTGGAGATTTTTGGGCAAGAGAGTAAAATTATGTTTAAAATCATCAGTTTTATGATTATCGCTAGACTCGGCAGGGCCGGGGGGCTAGTTGAGTTTTCTTGTTACTTGAGATGATTTTTAGCCTCGGTCGGACCGAGCACCTGAGATGACTTTTTACTGTTTAGACCCGGCTACGCCCGGGCACCCTTGGATGGGTTTTTGAGATATTTTCCTACTATTTTTAGTCCTGGACAGGGTCTGGGCATGCATATTCGAGACTGGGTCTCTATCTTGATATCGAGACTGGGTCTCTATCTTGATACATGTTCTGATACTGAGTTTGAGTATAGGGTCTGGGACCTCCATGGACCTTGCCATCCGGGCCAGGGGCTACGGGCTGCGTGTGCCGGAAGAGGGGTATACGGTGGAGTAGAGGTATACGGGCAGAGTCCTTCCATGGAACCTACCTGCTGGGCCGGATCGACGCCGGAGGAGGTACATACAGAGATACCATGGCACTTGAGATCTTCATGCATCATATCATTCATTGTTTGAGGCTCCACCCTTGTTTGCTGTTTGCTGATTGTACGCTCCGGTAGTATGGGATGCCGGAGGGTTTGTTTTCACTTGTTTGTGTTCCTCGGTTGTATGGGCGGCCGAGGGACTGTAGGTAGACTTTTGCTTTTTTACTTACAGAATTGTTCTCTATTATGGATAAGTATGAAATTGGTATGATTAGTTGAGTTGATTCTTGTCTCTGAGCATGCTTATTATTACTCTTCCTCTCTTCTTCTTACACTTGAGGTTACCGGTATACCGTCCATTTCGTAAACTTATTTTATATACACTGTTATTGCAAGGACCCCAGGTGCGTTATTTCTTACTTTCACCTGTGCCTTTGGTGTGTATATTCTGCTTGCTAGCCTCACATGTGGTTCTGTTGATTTTCCTCTGGGCTAGTTCTTGTGTACCTTTCGTTGATTTCTGTGACTACTTGCTTCTATTCTGTCTATTACTGCGCTTTTATCTTATATGTGCCCAGTCGGCCTATGATACCTACTGGGTACCTTATGCTTCGCATTTGGTGCTCATCCCTACCCCCTGCATCTTTGGGTGCAGATCCTGGCATTGGCCATCGCCGTTAGATCATTGTGATTCGTGCTTGGAGATCTGTTGGGGACTACTTCAGGCTGAGGGTGAGCTCTTGGCGATCGGAGCTTAGCTTTAGTTTATCTTTTGCTTCATGTACTCTATTACCATTCAGAGACATCTGTATATATATAGTTTTGGTTTATTTGCACTCCATGTATATAGTTTGGCTCTGTACTATGATACCAGGTCTTGGGGTTGAGTTAATTTCCGCATATGTATATGTATATACTCCTGTTATCTATTTTATTCGTCTTGTTCCCTTATTTGCTAAATAGTAGCCCATTACTAACCGTTCTGGGCTACGGGGATTGGTTCACCTACCGGGGGTTGTAGGTGCCATCATGACCGAGAAATTGGGTCGTGACATTCAGGTATTGGAGGACATGCTGAGAGGATGTGTGATTGACTTCAGGGGTCATTGGGACTAGTTTCTACCATTGTGTGAGTTATCATACAATAATAGCTACCACTCCAGTATCGATATGGCACCATTCGAGGCTCTGTATGGGAGGAGTTGTAGTTCATTGATTTGGTGGTTTGAGGAAGGCGATGTAAAGCCTTTGGGTGTAGACTTGGTAAGGGAAGCGCAAGAAAAGGTAAGACGCATTCAGACCAAGTTACTAGCTGCCCAAAGAAGGCAGAAGGAATATGCAGATCGCAAGGTTTGAGACATGGAATTTCATGTTGGTGAACAGGTATTGTTGAAGGTGTCACCAATGAAGGGAGTTATGCATTTCGGTAAGAGAGGCAAGCTCAGCCCCCGGTTCATCAGACCATTTGAAGTTCTTGAGACGTAGGGCTCGTCGCTTACAGATTGGTGCTGTCGCCCAGTTTGTCGGGCGTCCATCCGGTGTTTCACATATCCATGCTAAAGCGATACTATGGGCATGAGGACTTCATCATCAAGTGGAATGAGGTGTTACTTGATAAGGATCTTCGCTATGAAGAGGAGACAATTTTGATTCTTGATTGGGATGTTCGAAAATTGAGGAAAAAGGTAATCAATATGGTAAAGGTTCAATGGAAGCATCGTTCGGTTGAGGAGGTCATTTGGGAAACCAAGAGGGATATGCGGGACAAGTACCCTCACTTGTTTGATGATACATGTACTACTCTTTTCGCTCTTTACTTTTCGTATTTTTGAGTTTGATTATTCGGGGATGAACAATGGGTAAATTGGTATATGTTGTAATGACCGAGTCCGTCATTACGGGAAAACCATTCGTGCTAATTTTTAGAGTTAGAAAACTCTAGGTTTGGGAGTTTGAAATTCTGGGATAGGCTAGTCTCGATCGGATTTGGAGCGAGGTATGGTCTAGGGCAATCCGGGTAAGGATTGGGCTTGATGTCTTGATTCGAGCTAGTTTTCCTTGTATCTAATACATAAAGGAGTTCGGGGGATTTTTCGGAATCGAATTTGGGTAAGTAAAACTCTCGAAATCGAGGTTGATGTGAAGGGGTTGTTCCAGGACGTCAGAAAAATAAGTGTGTTGAAAAATGGACTAGTTTTGGAGATTTTATGACTTTTTGTCCTGTGTCAACCGCTATGAAGGTTGACACTCCCCATGGTCACCTTCGCTATAGCAGAGAAATTACCGCTACAACAAAAGTCAACGATGGTCAACCTCCGCCATAGCGGATGACTCCGCTATTGTGGTATCGCTATAGCGGAGCGGACCGCTATAGTGGCGCGTGACGGGATTTAATACAACAATTTCCCCAAAATAGTTCAATTTTTCTTGAAACATTTTGGGAGAATAAGGGGGCGATTTTGGGCAATTTTCATCCATTTTCCACCATTTTTGTCCTAAAGGTAAGGATTCTACTCCCCAAACTCCGTGATATCTTTCCTATGCTATAGAATTGCTAGGGGTGGACTTGGGAAAAGGTTGGGATGACCTAAGAATCGTAGAATCCAGGGAGAAAAGGGATTCTAGGGTGCTAGAGTTCTTGGGTCTTGATTCTTGGTAATGGGTAATGATCACTTAGCCATAATTCTCAAAGGGAATCCGTAAAAACGATGAATTTAGATGAATTTATGGTGGGAGAGCCAGGGAAAGGGTGGAATGATCATGGTTGGCCTGGGGTTTGGGATTATTCATAATCTGGGTAATTTGTAGGCCATAAGTATTGATTTTTTGTTACTGTGTATTTGTTTGTAGACGAAGAACAAGCAAGGGATCCTGAAAAAGGGAAAGCTCTGGCACTATAGAGCTTGCTTATTCGAGTTAGGTAATGGTTATTGATTCCTGTATGCATTGTATGTTTGTGTACTCATGTCTAAGTATTTGTATGGTTTGCATTGCTTAGGGAATGATTTAGGAATATCCAAAAGTCCTATTTTTCAGTCTTTTGAAATGAGCTAAGTGTTATTACTTATTGATTTACAAGTGTTGATTGTTCATTGTTTGTGACTGTAGATTTATATGACATTCGGTTGGCTCAGGTACCACGCCTAGTGCGGAAAATACTAACGGTTAGCTTGAGTGCCACACCTGGTACGTGATATACTAACGGTTAGCTCGGGTACCATGCCTGGTACGGGATAACACTAACGGTTGGCTCGGGTACCACACCTGATATGGATTTACTTTATTGTATTGTTGCATCTTTTTTAATGATTCCCTGAGTGGACCGGGTTGTGTTTATGAATTGTGGTTGTGTATTTTGGTCCTTGATAGGCCGGGTTGTTACATTGCTTTATGAGTTTGGTCTTGGTATAGACCGAGTTGTTTGTCTGACACTTAGGTGTTGTCTAGAGGGGATCCAGGGTGGGTCCAGGATATGTAACGAGGTATAATTGTTATTTTTGTGGATTATTGATCATAATTGTGAAGTGGTTTACCTGTGGGACAAGTTAGGTAGGGACTTGTTGTCTAGGAATACCTGTTGACTTGTCTATGTGTTTCTGTACTCTTACTTGATTGTTGTACTACTCATACACTGTTTATTTGGAACTAGCTGATGATCCTACCAGTACACGGTGGTTGTGTACTGATACTGCACTTTCTTGTCTTTTGTGAGTACAGGAAATCTTCCAGTGGTTGACGCACGACCTCACTTGTAGGCCTGACAGTTCGAGATATCAAGGGTGAGCTGTTCGACCAAGCTGCCTTGATTTCCATCTATTGAGTTGTAGCCCATTTGTTTGGGGCTTAGACTATTTCTATTTTTGGGGTTGCATCCCTGTACTCTAGCTTTGGTAGATATTTTTTGTACGATGACTTTCAGATTCTAGGGAGGGATTTTCCGCAGGCTATATATTGTTATAGAGTTGATTTGATTATGTTGATTTCTAGTTTACATTTTTGCATACTAGTTTTAGGCTGTTAGGCTATGTTGAGAGTTAGACTCGATTGGTTCGCTCATCCAGGGGTTGGGTGGGTGCCACTCACGGCTGTCTGGGTCGTGACACCTAGCCTAAAATTTTCAAATCCCCAACCCGGATGTTTTCTAACCCAATTTCTCACACGAATAGCTCACCCATATCAATGGAAAGGGTTATTACAATAGATACCAATTTACCCATCGTTCGTCCATGAACGATCAAACAAGAAAATAAGCTAGAACAAGAAGAAGGTAGTAACTGAATCCTTAAACAAGTGAGGGTACTTGTCCCGCATGTCTATCTCGGTTTTCCAAGTGGATTCTGCAATCGGATGATGCTTCTATTAAACCTTCACCGATCTAATTTCCTATGTCCTCAACTCCTGGACATCCCGATCAAGAATAGCAACTAGCTCCGCCTCGTACTAAAGGTCCTTATCTAACAAGACCGAATCCCATTAGATGATGTAACCTCCATCCCCATGGTACCTCTTCAATATGGATACATCAAAAATTGGATGGACTCTGGAAAACTGGGCGGCAATGCCAATCTATAAGCTATCGACCCCACACTTTCAAGAATCTTAAATGGACCGATGTACTAAGGGCTTAGCTTACCCCTTTTTCCAAACCTCATTACCCCTTTCATAGGTGACACCTTTAGTAGAACTTGCTCACCAACCTGAAATGATATGTCCCTTACCTTGCGATCTGCATATTCCTTTTGTCAACTCTGGGCTGCCAATAACTTAGTTTGGATACCTCTCACCTTTCCTTGAGCTTTCTTTACCAAATCAATGTCCAAAGGCTTCATGTCACCTACCTCAAACCACCCTATGGATGATCTACATCCCCTCCCATAATGTGCCTTGAACGGTGCAATGTCAATACTGGAGTGATAACTATTGTTGTATGAGAATTCACACAACGGTAAGAACTAATCTCAATGGCCCCCGAAATCAATCACACATGCTCTCAGCATATCCTCAAGCACCTGGATCATCCTCTCTGGCTGACCATCCATCTGAGAATGAAACTTTGTGCTAAAATTGAGCTGGGTGCCCAACTCTTCGTGCAACTTGCCCCAGAACTTAGAAGTAAACTGTGTACCTCTATCTGAAATAATGGATGGGGCACCCCACATAGCCTCACTATCTCCTTGATGTAGATCTTGGCCAACTGCTAAGAGTTATAATCCACCCTGACCAAACTGAAATGGGCTAATTTAGTCAACCTATCCAGGATGACCCAAATTGAATCATACTTTCCCAAGGTCTTAGGAAGACCCACCACGAATCCATGTTTATCCTTTCCCACTTCCACTAAGAAATGAGCATCCTTTGAAGCAATCCTGCAGGCCTTTAGTGCTCATATTTCACTTCCTGATAATTTTCACACTTGGACACATACTCAACTATGTCCCTCTTCATCCCAGGACACCAATAAAGTTGCCTCAAGTCCTGGTATATTTTGGTTATGCCCGGATGAATCGAGTATCGTGAACCATGAGCTTCAGCCAACATCTTCTGAACTAAGTCATCAACCTGAGGGACACATATTCGCCCTCTAAAACACAACACCCCACTCACGTCAAGTGTGGCGCACGAGGTCTCACCAGACACCACCTTGTACTGGAGCTAGTCTAATTGCACATCCTCAAATTTCTTGGCCTTGATTTCATTCATAAACATTGACTTTACCTCGATACTAGCCAACACTCCACCCTTTTCTAAAATTCCCAACTGCATGAACTCAGATGCTAGAGTTTGAATCTCTCTAGACAAGGGTCGCTTTGACACACCCAAGCAAGCCAAACTTCCCATGCTAACCGCTTTCTGGCTCAATGCGTCTACCACCACATTGGCCTTATCCGGATGATACTGGATGGTCATATCATAATCTTTCAACAACTCCATCCATCTTATCTGCCTCAGGTTCATATCCTTCTGTGTAAACATGTGCTATAGTCTACAATGGTCTGTGCACTCCTCACACTTGACATCATAAAGATAGTGCCTCCAGATCTTAAGTGCAAATACCACTGCTGCCAACTCTAAATCATGGGTTGGGTAGTTCTTCCCATGAGGCTTCAATTGACTTGAAGCATAGGCTATGACATTCCTGTCCTGCATCAACACAGCACCCAAACCCAAATGAGAAGCATCACAAAATACAATGAAGTCCTTACTTTCCACCGGCAGTGATAGAATAGGAGCCGTAGTCAAAAGGGTCTTGAGATTTTTGAAGCTCTCCTCACACTTGTCAGACCAAACAAATGGTACCTCCTTCTGGGTCAACCTTGTCAAGTGATTAGCAATGGAATAAAAATTCTTCACAAACCAGTGATAATAGCTGGCAAGACCCACAAAACTCCTCACCTCAGTCACAAAGCTAGGCTGGACCCAACTCTTAATTGCTTTAATCTTCTGGGGATCCACCATCACCTTTTTTTCTGAGACCACATTCCGTAAGAAGGCAACTGAAGATAACAAAAATTCGCATTTCAAAAATTTAGCATATAATTTATTTTCCTTCAGAATTCCCAAAACAATACAAAGATGCTCTGCATGCTCCTCCTTACTCTTGGAGTAAATCAAAATGTCATAAAAAGAAAAACCATGAAATAATCCAAAAATGACTTGAAAACCCCGTTCATCAAACTCATGAAAGCTGATGGCGCATTGGTCAACCCAAATGACATTACCAAGAACTCATAATGCCCATATCAAGTCCTGAAAGCCATTTTAGGTATATCCTCAGGCTTAATTTTCAGTTGATGGTACCCTGACCTCAAGTTAATTTTGGAAAACACAGACGCACCCTGCAAATGGTCAAAAAGGTCATCTATGCGGGTCAAGGGATACTTATTTTGGATGGTAACCTTGTTCTGTTTCTTGTAATCTATACACATCTGCATGCTACCATCCTTCTTCTTAACAAACAAGACTGGAGCACCCCATGGCAAAGTACTGGGATGAATAAATCCCTTATCTAGGAGTTCTTGTAGTTAAGTTTTGAGTTCCCTCAACTCTGTCGGAGCCATAAGATAAGGAGAAATAGAGATTGAGCGAGTACCCGACTCCAAATCTATACATAAGTCAATATCCATGTATGGAGGCATACCAAGTAAATCAATAGGAAATACCTCCTGAAATTCAGAAACCACCGAGACTGACTCAATAGAAGGGGACTCCACACTAACATCCTGAAGATGAGCCAGGAAGGCTGAACACCCCTTCCCCACTAGCTTTTTATCCCGAATAAAGGATATGATCTTTGCGGTATTAGGCCTATGCACACCTTCCCACTCTAGTATATCCATGCCCAAAATCTCTAGAGTTACTATCTTAGTATTATAGTTCAATACAACATGATAAGGAGACATCCAAATCATACCCAAGATAATATCAAAATCCAGCATATCCAATATGACCAAATCTACCCAAGTACGGGAACCTATAAACACAACAGAGCTTAAACGATACACATTGGTCACTACCACAGACTCCCTAACCAGAGTAGATACATGAATAGAAAAATCAAGAACATCAAAAATCCAATCTAGACCCAAGGCAAATCTAATAGATATGTAAGAATATATGGAACCCAGATCAAATAAAATAGAAGCCATATGGTCACATACGAGAATAATACCTGTTATCACCGCATCAAATGCCTCAGCCTCAGACTTACCCGGGAAGGCATAACAATGAGCTTTATCATCAATCTGGCAACCTCTTTAGCTGACTGTGCTTCTCCCCTCCCCGTGTTACTATTACCTCTTCTACCACCATGGCCTTCCTAATTATTACCTCGCCCACCCTATGGGTGTAACCTGCCATTGCCACCTCCACCTGCTTGAACCACAACCTTAGTATGCTGCTGTGCCTGATTACCTGCCTGTCTTGGAGGACATTCCCTCTTAAAATGACCCATATCACCACAATAGAAACATCCTTGATCAAGAGAGGTCCTGCTAACAGAACTATAGGAGGCCCCTAGCCTCTAGTAGCAAGAGACTGCTAAATGGCCCCTGACTGGCCACTGGTAGAAGCGGCAGGGCTGACTGAATAGGGCGAGCCGAAAGAACCTATTGACTAGGACCCTTGGAATAAGAACCACTAAAATTACCCATAATCTTGCACTTCTTAGCTAACACTTTAGTCTGCCCAAATTTCTTAACTCCTTCTAGTTTCTTCATATAGTGAGTCACCTCATTAAAGATCTTCCTTGCCAAAGTCATATGAATGGATAGAACTTGCAAGTCAGTATTCAAACCCAATAACTGGATACCATAGCGAGACAACGCAT
>QJPP01004962.1:0-27131 GCA_003996215.1 Jaltomata sinuosa
GAGAAACTAGTCTAGGTTATGTAGAGAAGAGAAGATGACTTGAATAGAACAATTGAGTATAGGAAAAAGGTAACTTGTATATTGATATCCTTCTACACAACAAGTACATATATTTATAGTTATTACACAGATCTTAAATTGAAATATTTGGGCTAGTTCCACTACTTTGTTATGTAACTGCTTTCCGGAAGCTTCTATTGTTCTAACAACCTTTCCCGCTAAAAGTTGTTAACTACTTGACTTAACTACTTTGTTATTTCTAATTGTTTCTCTTGATGACTTAGCACTGTTATGAATATCTACTATAAGTACTCCCCTCTGCAAGATATCCTTGTCCTCAAGGATCAAAGGATGGGAACCTAGTCTTGAGGACATTTAAAAACTCCCAAGTGACAGCATCTGCAGGCCATTCTTTCCACTTCACCAGGACTTGTTCCACAGCCTTATTCCCCTTATTAACCATTCTTCTTTGCAAAAGAGCCTCAGGTTCTGAGCAATATGGATTATCAATTTCAATAGTAGGTGGATAAAAAATCTGAGAGGGAATCTTATAACATCTCCTCAATAGTAATACATGAATAGTAGGATGAATCTTCACAGCTTCAGGAAAAAGCAAGGTATAGGCCACTGGACCAACCTTCCTAAGAATTTTGAATGGTCTATAATATTTAGCAGCCAACTTATAATGAGGAGTATCTGATAAATTCACCTGTCTATAGGGTCTAGCTTTGAAATAAACTCAATCCTCTACTGAAAAACTCCTGTCACTTCTATGCTTATCAGCCTGCTGTTTCATTCTGAGCTGAGCTCTAATCAAATTGTGTCTAAGCAACTGTAACTTCATTTCTCTATTGAGCAAGGTGTTATCTACCTCAGTAGAAGAAGATTCTCCTGGTAAGTAAGGGAGATGTAAGGGAGGGGTCGACCATAGAGGGCTTCATAGGGTGTCAACTCAATTGTTGAGTGCTGGCAAGTGTTGTACCAGTACTATGCCATAGGTAAGCAATCAAACCATACCTTAGCATCTTCAGCATAAAAACAACTGAGATAAGTCTCTAGACGCCTATTAAGGACCTCAGTTTTTCCATCACTCTAAGGGTGATAAGCTGAGGACAAATTGAATTGCACTCCTTGAATGGCAAATAATTCTTTCCAGAAAGTACTGAGGAACGTAGCATCCCTATCACTTGCGATGTTGTCAGGAAGACCATGAAGCCTAACAATGATATCCATAAAACACTTAACAACTGAATGATTTGTATATGGATGTGTAAGAGGAATAAAATGGCCATATTTGCTAAGTCAGTCAACTACCACCAAAATAACCTCATGACCATGAGACTTAGGCAATCCATCAATGAAATTCATGCTTATCTGTGACCAAACTACATCAAGAATGGGTAGGGGTTGTAAGAGACCTGGATATGCTGCTAAATCAACTTTACTTCTCTGGCATACATCACATTTTTGGATAAACAGCTGAACATCTCTTCTCATACGCTTCCAATATAATAGTGTGCTTAGTCTCTTCAATGTAGCCTCAATACCAGAATATCCTCCTTGTGGAGTTGAGTGCCAAGGATATAATGTCTTGTCTTAGTTGGGTAACCTTGCCCACCACAAACTTGCCCTTTCTTCTCAATTTGTTCTGGCACTAAGTTAACTGAGAATGATGCATATTATTAGTCTACAACTTAGTAATCAACTCATGTAACTCAATGTCTGTTGTCCAACTCTCCTCAATAGCTTGGAGTAGTTCAGAACCAGTAGGAGAAATAGCTAAATCTAAGAGTTCAGCACCTTGAACCCTTGAGAGTGCATCAGTAGCCTTATTTTCCACCCCAGCTTTGTACTCAATAGTATAATCAAATGGCATTAGTTTTGTCAACCACATGAGTTGAGAATTAGTGTGTAGTTTCTACTCCATTAAGAACTTAAAAGCCCTTTGATCAGTTCTTATAACAATATTTTGTCCAAGTAAATATTGAGACCATCTGGAAACTGCAAACACTATAGCTAAAAATTCTCTATCATAGACAGACATAACTACATGTCTTGGAGACAAGGCTTTACTTAGAAAATCAATGGGATGTCCCTATCGCATCAGCACAACTATTATACCATATCCACTTATATCAGTCTCCACCACAAAAGTCTTGGTTGTATCAGGCAAAGCCAATACAAGAGCTCTAGTCAGTGCCTTTTTCAGTTCTTCAAAAGCATAGGTAGCAGATGGAGACCACCTGAAACTATGATGCCAAAACTTTGTATAAATTTTTTATAATAGCCTGCTAGACCAATAAAGCCCCTTAACTGCTTAATAGTGGTAGGTATAGGTCAATTTTGCACAGCAAGTATCTTTGAGGATTAGTGGAGACTCCTTCCTTGGTGATAAAATGACCAAGGTACTCAATCCTATCAACCCCAAAGAAGCATTTGCTTTCCTTAGCCAACAATTGGTGACCTTTCATAGCAGTGAACACATCTCTCAAATATAGTATATGATCTTCAATAGATTTGTTATAGATTAGAATGTCATCAAAGAACACAAAAACATATTTCCATAGAAACTTCTGAAACACATTGTTCATAAACCCTTGGAAGGTTGCTGGTGCATTAGATAATCCAAAAGGCATCACTAGATATTCAAAGTGCCCTGAGTGGGTCCTAAATATTGTTTTAGCTATATCTGATGTGCCGCCATTCTACGGCACATTTGACTCCTTTAACTAAGAATAATCGTGAGTTTTCAAGCAACCGTCATCATTTTTGATGTTTTTATGTTGGAATTGCAGGAAATAGCAAAAAACGTAGAAAAGGAAGGAAATACGATCAGAAGAGCGCCACTGGTTAAGAGTGACGGCCACCATGATGGGCCGTCACCCATGTGACGGTCCGTTAAGAAGACCGTCAAGTCGATCAGCACACTGCCTAGTGGTGACGGCCACCATGACGGGCCGTCACCCATGTGACGGTCCGTCAAGAAGACCGTCAAGTCGAGCAGCACACTGTCTAGTGGTGACGGCCACCATGATGGGCCGTCACCCATGTGACGGTCCGTCAAGAAGACCGTAAAGTTACGACTAAAAAGGATCAAGCACTGGATAGTCGCGATGGCTTGGTGTGACGGTCCGTCAAGCTTGTGACGGTCCGTCACCCGAACCGTCAAGTTAAGGCAGAACACGCAACGCGGATTCCGAACGTTTTTGGGTTTATTTCCTGGACTCCTATAAATACCTAAGTTAGGTTTATTTTATCATGATTCATTTTACAAATTCATTACCCATTAGTTTTAGGATCATTTTGAGCGACTTTTGAGAGGAAGAAACACAACAAACACGTTTGTTTTCTTCTTCAATCTTGTTCTTCCATTGTTCTTGGGATCTTGGATTCTTGTTCTTGGATAAATTGAAGTTTGTGTTCATTATATTGTAAGATTCTTTTCGCTTTATTATGAATATAAATCTCTTCTCTTTTCCTAATAGCATGAGTAACTAACTTCCCACAACTAGGGTTGCGGGAGCCATGGCTAAAGTAGCAATATAGATTCCGGGTAGCGTAGGGTTCTATCTTTATGTTGTCACGTGGTTAATCATTCAATTACTAACGTTTTCTGGTGGTTGCAAACATTAGAACATGCCTAGGTTTAATTTTCTTGAGTAAAGAGATTAAAACCGGGAAATTTGATTAACCACAAGGATTCGAGACTACCAATTCTCGTCTCATGATTAATGCTGTAACTAGATTAATCTACTTGATGTTTAGGATTGAAATAAGGAAGTTCACCTTTTCAAGTTCGAGAGAATTGAAAAGGAAAGTTGTCTAATTGGTTGAGAAACGTTTAGACGATACCATAAGTTCAATCACATCGTGATATGCATATAGAGCAAACCCGGTTAAACCTTGAGTCGAAATTATTACGACGCTATGGTGAACATTTCCCTAGTTCACTCTCATATTGATTATTAATCGCACATTATTATTTGCTTTGGTTAAATATTGTTCACACAACACCCCCCGATTTACCGGAAACTATCGACTACTAGTCATTTAATTCACTATCGATTTAATTTGCACCTTATTCCCTGTGGGATCGACCCCAACCTTAGTTGGGTTCTATATTTGACAGCGACCGCTTACGCTTCGTAATTGGAGTTGTAATTTGGGCGTATCAAATTTTGGCGCCGTTGCCGGGGAGTACGGTTGTTTATTAAGTCTTGTGTGTTTATTTGACTCTTAGTCATATTTCCTGATTTTACTTTTATTTGTTGTTTTTGTTTATTACAGGGTACGGAGTAGTGCATTCCAAGTACCCGACGCTCGGGTGAACCAATATTACCCTATGACCCCGAGCTCACAAGAATGCTAAGGCAAACCATGGCCGCACACCAGACGGAGGCAGCAAGGCTCGCTGCAGCACAGCAGGTTCAACAGGATCAGCATCACTTGAATGCTGAAGATATAGAGGATGACACTGCATTAGACGGAGCTGGTGCTACGGGCGCCATTATTCTCCCTCCACTAGCGCCCGGGGCTAAGTTCAACATAACTAGCACAATGCTCCAGCTGTTGAACGTAAAGGGATTATTCCGAGGTACGGCTGGTGATGATCCAAACAGACACCTGATGAACTTTGTGGGTATCTGCAAGTCATTCGAATTGCCTGGTGTGAGTCAGACAGCGATCAGGCTCAGGTTGTTTCCATTGTCTCTGTCTGAGGAGGCAGCGCTATGGTTGATAGAGCTGACCCCCGACTCTATCGCAACTTGGGGAGAGTTGAAAGGAGCTTTCCTAGAAAGGTTCTTTCCTCCCTCTAGGATGATACAGTTGAGGGATGAGATTAGCAATGTTAGGCAGCAACCTCACGAAGCATTGCACGAGACCTGGCTGCGATTCAAGAAGAAGCTGACACAATGCCCTAACCATCAGTTGAACGACGAGTTTTTGATGCAGACATTCTACAGGGCACTGAATTCGGCTACCAAGCCGACACTAGATAACGCAGCAGGTGGAGCGTTTATGGGTCTCACTTTCATCGATGCCACAGCTATTCTGGACCGGCTCACTAAAACCAACAGGTCCTGGCATACATGAGACACCGAGATGGCTGCTAGCACTCATACAGTCGGTATGTCTGCAGAACAGCGCAGGAGAGAGGAAGAGCGGGACCAAGATATGGCCCATCTGAAGACGCAAATGGACCTATTGACAAAACATTTGCTGTCAGCAGATGTGGAGAAAGTAAAAGTTGTGAGTTCCCAAAGTAGAGCAGCAGAGTTCGAGTCTGATGAGGAGGCAAATTATTTGGGGGGTTTCCAGGCCAATGGCCAGGGAAACCAAGGTCGAAACTATCAGAGGGACAACTACCATGAAAAAGCTGGCTACAGAGACCGTGATCAGGGGAACTGGAGAAATAACACTGATAGAGGTGGGTTGTATGTACCACCTGGTAACCGAGAAAGAACTAGCAATGAGACAGGGACGTCCAAATTAGAAAATATGATGGCAAAAATGTTGTTGAAGGTGGAATCTACTGACTCCGGAGTCAAGGAAATGAAATCTGAATTATCATCATTGAGTCAATTGGTGAATTCTCATTCCACCTCAATCAAGCAGTTAGAGCAACAAATGAGTCAAGTCTCGGCGTCTCTAAATCAAAGAAAAGCTGGAACATTGCCGAGTGACACCATTCAAAACCCGAGAAACGACGCGAATTGTATGGCAATCACCACCAGAAGCGGTAACGCATTATCGGAAACACATCCGGTAATTCAGACCCAGAAAGATGCTGTAGCTGAGGAGGATGAGTTAATAGATGCTGAAATTATGGTCGATGAGGGTGTGAAAGTGTCTGCTGAAAAACCCAGCGCGGAAGAAGATGCTACTCAAGTGCTCACAGATAAAAGCAAGGAGGTTGAAAAACTTCCAACTATAATGCCTCGGCCACCACATCCTTTCCCACAGCGGCTGAAGAAGAAAGTGGAAGATAGAAAGTTCCTGAACTTCATAACCATGCTCAAACAGTTATCAGTAAACATCCCTCTGGTGGATGCGCTTGAACAAATGCCCGGTTATGCCAAGTTCATGAAGGACTTGATCACAAAGAAGAGGTCGGTAAGTTTTGAACCGGAAGACAACCTCCACCATTGTAGCGCCATTTCATCAAGGTCGCTGGCCCAAAAGAAAGAAGACCCGGGTGCGTTCACTATTCCTTGCACCATAGGGGAGTTTAACTTTGCCAAGGCTCTTTGTGACTTGGGGGCTAGCATAAACTTGATGCCGTTAGCCATCTACCGGCAGTTGGGCTTAGGAGCCCCCAAACCGATGACTATAAGGTTATTGATGGCTGACAGATCGGTGAAACGCCCGGTTGGTATTTTGTATGATGTACTTGTGAAGGTGGGGAAGTTCATATTTCCGGCAGACTTCGTGATTTTGGACTGCGAAGTGGACTTCGAAGTCCCTATTATTTTGGGACGACCCTTCTTGGCAACCGGAAGATTATTGGTCGATATGGAGAGCAACGAGTTGACTTTCAGGTTGAACGATGAGGTAGTAAAGTTTAATGTGTGCAGATCAATGAAGCAACCGAGGGAAATGAATGTCGTCTCGGTTATTGATGTTGTTGCAGAATCTGATGTGATAGTTTCTGTTGAAGAGAGACTTGCTGTAGAGACATTGGCAGCAGTTATGATGAATTTCGATGATGATGGTGTCAAAGATTTTAAGGAAGTTGTGAATGCGGTGGTTGGAATGGGGTCGTATGGTTACGCCCCAAAGAAATTGGATCTCGATTTAAAGAACAGACCAACACCTCCTGCAAAGCCTTCTATTGAGGAAGCGCCGGTATTAGAGTTGAAAGAGTTGCCAGGCCATCTGAAGTATGCATTTTTGGGTGACAAAGATACCTTACCTGTAATCATCGCGACAGACCTTGTGCAATCTCAAGTTGAAGCATTATTATCCACTCTGAGGAGACACAAGAGAGCAATCGGCTGGACCATTGCAGATATTATTGGCATCCCACCAGGTATTTGTACTCATAAGATACAGCTAGAAGAAAATTGCACTCCCACCACCGAGCACCAGCGGAGACTGAATCCGCCAATGCAAGAGGTGATGAAGAAAGAGATCATCAAATGGCTCGATGCTGGAGTGGTTTACCCAATCTCTGATAGCAAATGGGTAAGCCCAGTGCAATGTGTTCCTAAGAAGGGAGGAATGACTGTGGTAGCAAATGACAAAAATGAGCTGATTCCATTAAGACATGTCACGGGCTGGCGAGTCTGTATGGATTACCGAAAGCTAAACTCATGTACTCTCCGTGATCATTTCCCCATGCCCTTTATGGATCAGATGCTGGATAGATTAGCTGGAAGAGGTTGGTATTGCTTTTTAGATAGATTAGCTGGAAGAGGTTGGTATTGCTTTTTAGATGGATATTCGGGGTACAACCAAATATCTATAGCCCCGGAAGATCAGGAGAAGACCACGTTCACCTGTCCCTATGGTACGTTTGCTTTTAGACGCATGCCCTTTGGTCTTTGCAATGCTCCTGCAACCTTTCAAAGATGCATGATGTCTATCTTTTCTGATATGGTGGAGAACACATTGGAGGTCTTCATGGATGACTTTTCGGTAGTGGGTGATACATTTGATGATTGCTTGGCTAATCTGGGTCAGGCATTGCAAAGGTGTGAAGAGTCAAACCTCGTGCTGAATTGGGAGAAATGTCATTTCATGGTGAAAGAAGGCATTGTACTAGGGCACAAGATATCTATGAGAGGTCTAGAGGTGGATAGAGCCAAGATTGAAGTCATCGAGAAACTACCACCACCCATTTCAGTAAAGGGTGTGAGGAGTTTTCTTGGTCATGCCGGTTTCTACCGAAGATTCATCAAAGATTTCTCTAAGGTTGCTACCCCATTGTGCAAGTTGCTTGAAAAAGAGGCGAAGTTTGTATTTGATGCTGAGTGCTTGAGGGCGTTTGAATGCCTGAAAGAAAAGCTAGTGGAGGCTCCTATCATAATTGCCCCGGATTGGTCCAAACCGTTCGAAATAATGTGCGATGCAAGTGGTGTTGCACTCGGAGCTGTGCTGGGACAAAAGCGAGACAAACTTTTTCATCCCATTTATTATGCTAGTAAAGCATTAAATGGGGCGCAAAAGAACTACACAGTGACAGAACAGGAGCTGCTGGCGGCTGTATACGCTTTTGAGAAATTCAGAGCGTACTTACTTGGCACAAAAGTGGTGGTGCACACTGATCATGCAGCCTTGAGGTATCTGATGACCAAAAAGGATGCAAAACCTCGCCTAATCCGTTGGGTGCTATTGTTGCAGGAATTTGACTTTGAAGTCAAGGATCGAAAAGGGTGTGAGAACCAGGTAGCGGATCATCTGTCCAGGCTTGAGGGGAAAGAGAGCGGAATAGATGAACCGGAGAGTGATGATGCATTCCCGGATGAGCAGGTGATGGCTGCGTCACGTGATATGGTGCCTTGGTACGCTGACTTCGCAAATTATGCGGTGAGTGACATGATCCCGGAAGGTTTGAACTTCCACCAGAAAAAGAAGTTTCTCCATGATGCAAGTAAGTTTTTCTGGGATGAGCCGTATTTATTCCGGTTGTGTGCTGACAACATAATGAGGAGATGTGTACCGGAAGCGGAAATGACAAGCATCTTGCAAGCTTGCCATTCGTCCCCAGTTGGAGGACATCATGCGGGTAATCGAACCGCCCGAAAGATCTTACAGTCTGGTTATTATTGGCCGACAATCCAGAAAGATTCATATGAATTTGCCAAGTTCTGTGATCAATGCCAACGAAGAGGAGCAATCTCTTGCCGACAAGAGCTACCCATGTCCACTATTTTCGAGGTTGAATTGTTCGACGTATGGGGAATAGATTTCATGGGCCCTTTTGAAAGTTCTTACGGGAACCGCTACATCTTGGTAGCGGTGGATTATGTGTCAAAGTGGGTAGAGGCGGTTGCTTTGGCCGATAACGAAGGGAAAAGTGTGGTGGCGTTCTTAAAAAGAAACATCTTTGCTCGGTTTGGCACCCCTCGCACAATCATCAGTGATGGAGGTTTACATTTTTGTAATAAGGTGTTCCGGGCTGCTCTAGCAAAATATGGAGTGAAGCAACACAAGGTAGCCACACCTTATCACCCCCAAACCAGTGGGCAAGTCGAGGTGTCGAACCGGGAGACTAAAGAGATCTTGGCTAAGTCTGTGAATGTGAACCAGCGAGATTGGGCGAGGAAGCTGGATGACGCACTCTGGGCGTACCGAACAGCGTTTAAGACGCCAATAGGTATGTCTCCTTACCAATTTGTCTTTGGTAAAGCGTGTCACTTGCCCGTGGAACTCGAGCACAAGGCCCTTTGGGCGCTCAAGAAGTTAAATCTCAGTTGGAAAGAAGCATCGGAACTAAGGTTGGAACAATTAAATGAGATGGACGAGTTTCGATTGCGAGCATATGAGAGGTCCGCTCTCTACAAGGAACGAATGAAGCTGTACCATGACAGTAAGATTGAGAAAAGGGAGTTCAAGGTAGGGGACTTGGTATTGTTGTTCAACTCCAGGTTCAAATTATTTCCCGGGAAACTCAAATCCAAATGGTCCGGACCATTCAAAGTGCACCAAGTGTTCCCATCCGGTGCAGTCGAACTCGAAAATAAAGATGGTGAGTTGTTCAAAGCCAATGGGCAGAGGATAAAGCAATATCTGGGCCTCCCAGAGGAGGTACATGTTCTGTCTCTGGTGTATCTTGATGAAGTCTGAGTAATCAAGACACCCGCGTCGTGCCGCGACGTTAAATCAGGCGCTGTATGGGAGGCAACCCATAAATTGTTGTTGTAGTATAGTCTTAGAAAAATTTGACTTGTTAGAATTGGTTAATTTGTTCGTTGAGTGTGCAGGTACAAAAGGTGGACGTAACAGCGTATTCTGTCTAAGGGTGACGATTTGGGTTGACAGACCGTCAAAATCATGACGGACCGTCACTACGGACCGTCACTTGGAGACAAATATTCATAGCCACTGGTTAGTAGTGACGGGGTGAGTGACGGACCGTCAACATGTTGACGGACCGTCATCTCAGACCGTCACCCATAATCCTCACAAGGGCTCACTGCCTAACTGTGATGCCCCAAGTGACGGACCGTCACACCTATGACGGACCGTCACTCCAGGCAGCGCATCAGGTAAGTTCTTTGTTTATTTAAGTGCGACCCGACCCAAAACCAAACCGACCCGCCCGGTTACATATTAATTTCATCTTCATCATTTTACCGCTTATCTTCAAATCCCAAACTCCAAACCTCCATTAAAATCCGTCTTCTCCCCAAGCAAATCCTCAACCTGCTCCCAAGCACCACACCCCCATTTTCCTTTCTTCACCATCGTCTCAAGAAACCACAAATTTCCCTCTAGTTATCCATCTATTCATATAAAGCAAAAAGGGAATAACGATTTCTTCTCACCAACAAAATCAAGGTATGTTTCTAAAACTCTTCCCTGTTGCGATTATTTGAGTAACGTGGCGATTTATCGGAGGAAATTATTGGGTTTATATATTTGTGAAGTTGTGATAATGGGAGTAGTGAGTGGTAAGTGTTGTTTGAAATCAACGGTGTGACATGGGTGAAGTCTTGAGTAACCCATGATATCAAACACATGATTGGTGGTAACTTTGGGAAACCAAACCCCACATAGGAGAAGAAAACCCGAAATCGAGCACAAGGTGTTCGAAGAAATGCCTAAAAGAGAATGAAACACGCTGTCTCAACTTGACGGTTGGCATGACGGCCCGTCACACATGTGACGAACCGTCAAGCAAACCGTCAGGATGAAACAGTTCACTGTCTTAGAGTGACGGTCTGTGTGACGGTACGTCACACGTGTGACGGTCCGTCACCCAAACTGTCACCCCGACAGTAGGTATCGTTGAGTGTGTTCTTGTTCTCACATGTTTTGACTTGTTCACGTGCAGGTACATGGCCCCAAAACAACAACCGCGTCGCGGTCAAGCACTAAAGAAGAAAGAAGGGATCGCTACAACTCGGACCCTAATTGATGAACCGAGTAGCGACGAAGAAATAGTTGCAGCCCCGACTTACCAAACCAGGCTAGTTAAACGAAGAACCACCCAAGTCTCCCAGTCTGAAGAGGAGAGTGGGTCATCTAGCAGTGAGTCGGGGAGCGGTAGTGGATCGGATGAAAGTGGTAGCTCCAGCCCCAATCCGGAGGATGTAGGTGGTCCCAAAACCACCAGAATTGCAAGGAGTGCACCCACGGACAGAAAATCGATCCGGTGGGCATTTAAGGAGGCTCAGAAGCACTATCTTGACGGTCTTACCAAAACGAAATCGAGAAGCCACAAAAGACCGATAGCTGAAGAAGTGCAAATCATGACCACAGATCTGCCTGAATACCCGGTTCTTCAGACACAGTACCAGAGGTATCAGCTCGAGTGGATGAGCTCGCCCCCGGGATTCTATTATCCAGAGCTAATCCGGGAATTCTATGCCAATTATTTGGCACTATTGGAAAGCAAATGTGAGCCAGGAAAAGGGGTCAAATCAGCACCAAGGCAGGACAGGGTGCCAGTTCGGGGTAAACAAGTGGACATCTCAGGGGAAATGATCAACAGAGTCCTCTTTGGCCCGGAATACATCCCTCCACCTGACATGCCAGAGTTCCATGACAAGATTTCCAACGCCTACTCGCAGAGACCGTGGTTGGCCCGAACATTGACTGATGGCTCACTTTCTTGGCTAACTCAGAGGGGACGGATATCGAAGCAATCACTAAGCTTCGTAGCCAAGTTTTGGTGGGCGGTTGTGCGGCTCAGGTTATTTCCAACAGGAGGAGACAATAATTTGGATGAGGGAAGAGCCATCCTTGTAGCAAGCTTGATAGCCGGGTACGTCATCAACTTCGGAATGATAATTGCAGACGAGATGCGGACCAGGGCCATCAAAACTACTTCTTCTTTGCCGTTCCCGTGTCTAGTGACTGAGTTATGCAGGCGTGCAGAGGTGCCGATATGGGATGATATTGATAAGCAAGTGGCAGCGTCATCAAAGCAAAATATCGACAAATCCAGGGATGACACTAAGTTTGAAATAAGAATTCATAAGCCTCAGATCTTCGAAGAGCCAACCACATCCACCTCAGAGGCAACCGACACCCCATCAGGTACAGAAATGCCACTTGCGGTGTTTGATCCAAAAACTTCACAGACAACGAGAGCTACTGCTGAAGGCTCGGGCACGGCGGCAAGGCCCCCTCTACCACCAGAATATCACATGAACCCCTGAAATTTTGCTAAAATGGTGCAAAAGCAGAAACAGTTGGATAAACAAATTGCCGCTTGGACAGATTTGTTCAAGCCCACCATTGATGAAGCAATACGGGAGGCTCTGAAGCCATTTGAGGGGCTGCGCGCAAGGGTCGATGCGATGGAAACCCGGATGGATGCAAGGCTAAACGAAATGAGCATCCCAGACTTGGCGAGATTTGATGCGGAGCTAAAAAAGGTAAAAAATGATATCACAGTCCTCAAGCAAGAAAAAGCTCTTTATGAGAAGACTTCGGAGTTCTTGGACTTGGACGAAGAAACCACGATTGTGGATTTGATGGGTCGTCCTCTGAAAATTAGTGAACCCCAAGTAGGTGAAAGTGGGGTAAAGAAATCAAAGAAGAGAAAGCACAAAAAGACATCAGCTGAGGAGGACGAGTTAGAGGTCGCGAAGCAGCGATCGGTAATAGATGAGCAGCTGCGACAGGAGAGAGTGCGTGCCCAAGCAGGTAGGGCATCATCCAGTGCGGCACCGGAGTCTGAAAAGACCCCAGATGTTGATGAGCCGCGTACGGAAACCTAGGTTTCCCAGGTACCCCTATCCCTCTATTCTGAATATCTGTTTACTTGAGCATTGAGGACAATGCTACATTCTTTTGCTAGGGGTAGGAGTACCACCACCGGAGGTTTTTGTTGCCATGTTTCTTTTCCTCCGGTGTGCTATCTAGTAGAACTGGCATGTCTAGGTGTCTAGGTTGTCGTTTAAATTTTAAAATTGTGTTGTGATGCCCCTAGCAAGCATGGCTTGGCTTTTTGAAAAATTGAACTAAAAGGAGCCCCCTCTGAAAATTGTTCATTTTGTACTTATGTTTGAAACAATTGACTGTTCGGGATCCTTGAATGTCATTGTGTGGTCATGATTAGAATAAGTATGCTTAAGCCGAGCGGTTGTTTTGATAGTCGGTAGTTGTATGGGTTCTTGGTGCCAAGTGTGTGTGAGCATATTGTTATAAATTCTTACTCTGTGCATGCATCTAGAACTTGCCCGGTCTATTTTGTTAAGTTTGAAGTTGGTTGCTTAGGAAAGGATCACAGGCCCTTTTTGTGTGCAGTCCACTTAGCCTATAAGACCGTCCAAATGTAAATAATCCCTTTGATCCCTGTTTGAGCCAAAAATTGACCCTGTTCTTTCAATAACCAGTCACTGTTCCTTGTTTAAACTTTGAATCACTATTTTGGCCCTGGTCTTTCCTTGGACATCGTGCACCTCAACTCAGGCAATCAGCCTAAGTTGAGGGTGGCTACTATAGAGGTAAATGATAAGAAAATTTGGATGGATAAGATTGGTTGTGAAGAGAATGAAAACTCCGGGTGTGTGTCTAAGAAAAGAAAGAAAAAGAAACGAAAAGGAGATGTAAAAAAAAAAGAGAAAAAGAAATGAAAAAAAAAAGAGTTGTCAAAATAAAGAGGCTGCACCTGTAGCTAGAAAGAAGGGAATAAAGAGGTGAATAAGGATGGACAAAGTAAAGTTGTGTGGATGTAGTAGGTCGGTGAATCCAAGGAAGGTTTAGTCACTATTCCCCAAACGTATCCTACCTGCACCCGAAGCCTCATTACAAGCCAAAACAAGTCCTGTAGTGATCCTGAGTGGCTTTCTGAAAATCTGAAATAGAATAGTAAAGGCAAGCCTATGGCATCGCATGTGCATTGTTTGAAATCGTTTGTGAGTGTGAGCACCTTACCTAGTCCTAAATCTTGTGTGTGGGACTTCTTTGCGGTGAGGGCACCAAGATTTCTGTATTGTCTATTGATTGTTAGGATAGCTGCGCGTGTGTATGCATAACATTCTATCATATCGGAATGACATGTTTAGATCCTTGCAAGTTAATGTTTCATACATTTGTGTGCTACCGGGGGGGGAATTGATTTAAATTGATTAAGTTGTTGAATGGCCATGGTTTGCTAGTGACACGAGTCTTAGTTGAGTCATCTTTTTGTTTTTGTTGTCATGTTGCTTGAGGACAAGCGAACGTTTTAAGTTGAGGGTGTTGATGTGCCGCCATTCTACGGCACATTTGACTCCTTTAACTAAGAATAATCGTGAGTTTTCAAGCAACCGTCGTCGTTTTTGATGTTTTTATGTTGGAATTGCAGGAAATAGCGAAAAACGTAGAAAAGGAAGGAAATACGATCAGAAGAGCGCCACTGGTTAAGAGTGACGGCCACCATGACGGGCCGTCACCAATGTGACGGTCCGTCAAGAAGACCGTCAAGTCGAGCAGCACACTGCCTAGTGGTGACGGCCACCATGACGGGCCGTCACCCATGTGACGGTCCGTCAAGAAGACCGTCAAGTCGAGCAGCACACTGTCTAGTGGTGACGGCCACCATGACGGGCCGTCACCCATGTGACGGTCCGTCAAGAAGACCGTCAAGTTACGACTAAAAAGGATCAAGCACTGGATAGTCGCGACGGCTTGGTGTGACGGTCCGTCAAGCTTGTGACGGTCCGTCACCCGAACCGTCAAGTTAAGGCAGAACACGCAACGCGGATTCCGAACGTTTTTGGGTTTATTTCCTGGACTCCTATAAATACCTAAGTTAGGTTTATTTTATCATGATTCATTTTACAAATTCATTACCCATTAGTTTTAGGATCATTTTGAGCGACTTTTGAGAGGAAGAAACACAACAAACACGTTTGTTTTCTTCTTCAATCTTGTTCTTCCATTGTTCTTGGGATCTTGGATTCTTGTTCTTGGATAAATTGAAGTTTGTGTTCATTATATTGTAAGATTCTTTTCGCTTTATTATGAATATAAATCTCTTCTCTTTTCCTAATAGCATGAGTAACTAACTTCCCACAACTAGGGTTGTGGGAGCCATGGCTAAAGTAGCAATATAGATTCCGGGTAGCGTAGGGTTCTATCTTTATGTTGTCACGTGGGAAATTTGATTAACCACAAGGATTCGAGACTACCAATTCTCGTCTCATGATTAATGCTGTAACTAGATTAATCTACTTGATGTTTAGGATTGAAATAAGGAAGTTCACCTTTTCAAGTTCGAGAGAATTGAAAAGGAAAGTTGTCTAATTGGTTGAGAAACGTTTAGACGATACCATAAGTTCAATCATATCGTGATATGCATATAGAGCAAACCCGGTTAAACCTTGAGTCGAAATTATTATGACGCTATGGTGAACATTTCCCTAGTTCACTCTCATATTGATTATTAATCGTACATTATTATTTGCTTTGGTTAAATATTGTTCACACAACACCCCCCGATTTACCGGAAACTATCGACTACTAGTCATTTAATTCACTATCGATTTAATTTGCACCTTATTCCCTGTGGGATCGACCCCAACCTTAGTTGGGTTCTATATTTGACAGCGACCGCTTACGCTTCGTAATTGGAGTTGTAATTTGGGCGTATCAATATCCTCCTTGGCCATCCTCAGCTGATGATAGCCTGCTCTAAGATCAATTTTTGAGAATATGATAGATCCCCCAAGCTCATCTAATAGGTCTTCCACTAATGGTACAGGAAACTTGTTCTTAACAGTGTGTTTGTTAAGATCTCTGTAATCTACACATAGTCTCCATGTCCTATCCTTCTTGCCAACCAATACCACTGGTACGGCAAAAGGACTACTGCTTGGTTAAATGATACCCTAGTGTAACATTTGTTGTACTAACTCTTTAATTATATCCTTCTTAGAAGGGGGATATGATACGATCATGGTTAGCTTGGAGTATATTAGGAGGGGCTTCTACATATGGATGATAGCTTGGAGCCTGAAGGAATCCATGGAGCAATAAATACACAAGGCCATGGGTGATCAAGATGCCATTTGAGCAATTAAGAAGGGGCCTTGTGGGTTATTTCCAAAATAGTCACTTCTAGGCTATTTTTGTAATAGGCTATTTGTGTAAAGGCAATAACTATAAATAGCTGCCTTGGCCATTTTCATACTTAGATTATTGATGATTGCATTGTCTTGAATAGACTTGATATTTTAGGTTAGGGTATTGATTGGGTTCAATTCCAATTGTTAGTTTAGTATGAGTGATTAGGGTGGATTCCTGAATTACTTGTGTTATCTTCTTCATTTAATTGATCATCGAGTTATCATCTTGTGGATTCAATTTGGTTTCTCGTGTATTTGATTGAGTTCTCTTCTCCCTTGGTTAATTGTGGATTCAATTAGCCCTTCTTTCTTCTATCCTCATCTCAATTTCTTCTAATTCTCATCTTAATTTGTCCTCTATCTTTATTTTGTGTTGTTGAATTCTGTGTTTTCGATATCAATTTTAGTCACTTGATTTAGATCGCTATCATCTTGGTATCAGATCTAGGTTTAGATTTGTGGGAACAAATCTAAGTCTTAAAAATTTGATATCGTCAAAATCTAAAAAAAAAATGTCCAAAAAAAATCCAATTTTGTTTTTTGTTTGATTTGTTGTTTTTGATACTAGATTCGTATTCTCTGGTGTTTTTTGAGTCTAAATTCAAGATTGCAAGTGATTTTGAGTTCTAGGGAAGATTCTGCCATTAAAGGAGCTTGAAGGTTTGAAAACTTGAAAATGGATCTTGAAGATTATGAGAGATTCGAGCTAGAAAAAATATTGGGATTTGTTCTCTAGCTTAAGAGGAAGCTTCTCCTAAAATTTGATATGATTTCGAGTTGATTTGGAGGTGTTTCAAAATTTCACCATTGTTGAGCTTGAAAAAACTTGAAGAAGGTGAAGTGGGTTTGTTATTTGAGTTTAAATTGGAGCTTGAGAAGCATTGGGGTTTATTCTCTATAGCAAGCGGAGGCTAAATCTCAAATTTCATGGAATTTGGAGCTAAAACGAAGAAGTTATGAAGATTTGAAATTCACTTGTTCATGGTGTTCTTCATAGCTTGAAGATGGAGAAAATGAGTTTATTTTTAGCTTGGAATTGAGGGCTAAAAATTATTGGGGTTTGTTCAGGGGTTTGGAATTGGGGAGTGTTGAAAGGAGCTCGTATTTAAAATTTGGTGAAGATCGGAGTTAAATTGAGTGAGTTATTAATTTTTGAAATTCATCAATGTTCTTGTTGTTCTTCATGTGTTTTGGTGTTCTTGAAAAAGAAGGAAACAAAAGGTACATTTGATCCAATTTTCTCAAGTCAAAGTTGGTCAAAGGTGTTTGTTGGTCCACAAGTGAAATTTGAAAAAAAAATCCACGTGGATGCCGCCACGTCAGTAGATGACCAGTCAAAAGCTTCCACGTAGCTGCCAACTTAGCGCCCACGCCCAGTCACTGCCACGAGCGCGCGTGGCCCAATTTTAGAGACCAAGTGATTTTCAACACTTAGAAAAATTTTGAGGTTCCAAAATTTGAAGCATTCAGTCCAAGTTTGCAAAAGTCAATTTCAGCCCCCCAAACTCTTTTCTAAGGGTCAGATTTGGTCCTTCAGAACTTTTCTGATTATCAAATTTGGTCCATTTCTTCTTCTACAGTCATTTTTCTTTCATTTATCTACTAATTAACATCTTTAATTACTTGTTAACTAGTTTTTAATCATCAAATCATCTCTTTGATTCTTCAAATTAAGCAACATAAGTAACTTTTCTATTTTTGTTACTTAGTTTTCTTTGAGTCTATTTTTTTTCTTGTGCGTTTATTTGTGTGCTTTTCTCATTTTATTTCGTAGTGAATTTCTTGATTCAAGTTATTTTAGTTTTATTTGAGTCGTCCTTCTTTCAAGAGTCACAAGGATCCATTCCTCCACAAGGATAGATAACCTTGAATTTATTGAGCAAAATTAGTAACACTATCAATTTGGTAAAGAAGCCATAAAAGGTGAGTTGAGATTTCACATAAAGAGTGGCATGAGGATTTTATTACTAATTTGCTTGCTAGTTTTGTAGGTACAAAACGAGCTATAAGGAAGTATGTCCTCTATAGCTTCGGATCCTTATGATGATGAAATGAGAGACTATGCTTGTAGCAATGGAGACTATGAGTATGATGATGATAGGGATTGTGGAGGCTATGATAATACCCATAATTTTGAGCCATATGGTGATGAGAACTACTACTTCGGAGATAGATGTGAAATGAATGGGGCTTATGGCTCTTATGATAAACATGAAGGAGTAGAAGTATCTTATGATGAAGATGGTGGGGTAGAAGAACCTTGTGATGATTCCTATGATGATGATGGAGAATATGAGGAATCTCATCCTACCTACTATGAGGATGAAGATGACTTGAGGTATAGTTCTTCCTCCCACATACTTTATGAGTCTTGTGATGAGAACACCCATGAAGTTAGAGAATATTCATATGCTTTTTCTAGTGGTACTTATCCTAATCGAAGTGGTGTGTGGGTATGTTGGTACAAGTGAAAATAATCTAATGAGTAGGAGAAAATGTGCATTCCCTACTTGTAGAACTACTACGTCTCATGTTTCTTATCCTAATTTCAATGTGTCTTGTTCTCAATATGGAAATGGTGTTGGAGGTAGGATGGAAGGATCAAAGGGACATGAAAGTAGAGTGAAATCAAATGAGCCCCTTCCGGTGAGGGATCTTGAATCTTTAAGAATTAAAGAATTAGGGGATGCCATACAAAGAGAAGTTGACAAGATCATCCGATGGGTTGCCAATCTTAAGCCCGAGGAGTTACAAAAGATGTTAAAGAAAGGCACTCCTCGTAAAGATGAACCTAATGAGTTGCCATTGGAAGCAAAGCAATCTACTCCTTGTGAGGATGTCATTAAGGGGTTAATCATGAAAGTGAAGGCATCCACTCCTTGTGCATCAAAGTGAAAGCTTAAAGTGAAGGGATCATCTAACCCTTCACAAAAAAGGATACTTGACACTTGTCCGAACTCTAATGAAATTGAGAGACAAAATATTGAGAGGAGTAAGAGTGTGATAACTGACAACTCTAGAGTGGAAAAAGGAGAGGTTGTGTGGAGCGATGTGAGAGGGTTGTCACAATCTTATCCTAACTCATGTAACTTTTCTTGTTTCTCTAGTTGTCTTGATACTTGTGCAAGTATTCTTGGAAGCAAGCCTAGCAAAGCACCTCAAAATGTGAAGAATCAAGAGGTGTTAAAAAGCTTTCCAAAGGAGAATTTGTGCTTCAATGTTGGAAACCAAGGTGAAGACAATCATTCATATGAGCTACGAGGTAACAAAGCTAAACCTTACACTTTATTGAAAGTAAAAGATCATTGTGTGGCTAATAGCCAATTTAGTGTAACTGATAGCTTGTATATGTGTAAGCTTAAAGAGCCTTTATCTTGTGATGATCTTGATGACACCTTGTTGCATGATGATGATGCCATTGTTGTGAGTGCCCAAACACTAGTTGTTACTATAGATGACTTGATTGATTCTTCTACTAAGATCGATTTAAGTCCAGCTAGTGTTAGCACTTGTGACTTGAGTGAAAATGTATTGCCATGTAACAGGGGTAGTCAAATGCTAGTTGGCTATAATGGTGGTAATCATGTGTGTGATTCTTTTGAGCTTGATATGCTACCAACTAGTGTTCAGTGTGGTGTTGACCAACTTGCTTGTAATAATGACCTACTAATTGAGAAATTGTGTGATGTGATAAATAAACCTCAATTTAGTGATGGTAATGATATAGTTGGTCATGTAGGACCTTTACTTAGAGATGATGATTCCTTAGGTATTTATTCCATTTCTTATTCTTGTCATGAGGATCTTGAGGTGGGGTATGAACTTAGGGATAATCCCTTATTCTATGATAAGATGACTAATGTGAATGATGAAGATAGTGGTATGTCTTATAATGTTGGAAGTGTAGCCACCCTTGAAGGCTACCAATTGTTTGAAAATCCACTATGGTATGATGACACACTTTCCAAAGATGAAACTCTTTCCTTGGAAGATGATAGTACGTCTATTAGAGGGGTTAGTGGTCAAAAAGAAATGGGTGTATGTTCTCTAATGACCCTTCATTCTTGTGTGACCCTATTATTGATCAAGACCTTAATGCTTGTGGATCAAAGGGTGATTCTATATGTGGGCACACCTTGGATGAAGTTCATTTAAGTAACACCTTTCTCTACTACCTCTTTGCATATGATGATGTTCATGTTTATATGGGATTTGTTTTATATAGAGGTAGGGGTTTCTTGGATTGGTCCATTTGCTTTTGTGACCAAACTATGTTGGCCTTTCATATATTCGACCTCGGTAAACCCTCATAGGTGTTTGAACCAATGGTGACACTACCTTTGGTATGGTTTTACGGGGGAATAGGGAAACAATTGTGTCTTAGGACCTTTGAGGTTTCTTTGTTTCATGATATTTCTCATAGTCGAATCCTTTGTATGTTCTACAATCCACTGCTCTTATTCGACCCAAAGGATAGTTGGTTGTATTTTAAATGTGTTCCTCCTTGGCAAGTTGGTATGGTTGATAACCCGTGTGCTAACCCTTATGCTATGAGGATATGTTTGTTGTTTGTCCTTCTTATGTTTTTGCAAGGTTCAGATTCGAGGACGAATCCTTTTGAAAAAGGGGAGGATGATATGATCATGGTTAGCTTGGAGAATATTAGGAGGGGCTTCTACATATGGATGATAGCTTGGATCCTGAAATAAGCCATGGAGCAACAAATACACAAGGCCATGGGTGATCAAGATGAAGTTCATTTGAGCAATCAAGAAGGGCCCTTGTGGGTTATTTCCAAAATAGTCACTTTTGGGCTATTTTTGTAATAAGCTATTTGTGTAAAGGAAATAACTATAAATAGTTGCCTAAGCCATTTTCATACTTAGATTATTAATGATTGAATTGTCTTGAATAGACTTGATATTTTAGGTTAGGGTATTGATTGGGTTCAATTCCAATTGTTAGTTTAGAATGAGTGATTAGGGTGGATTCCCGAATTGCTTGTGTTATCTTCTTTGCTTTATTGATCATCGAGTTATCATCTTGTGGATTCAATTTGGTTTCTCGTGTATTTGATTGAGTTCTCTTCTCTCTTAGTTGATTGTGGATTTAATTAGCCCTTCTTTATTCAATCCTCATCTCAATTTTTTCTAATTCTCATCTTAATTTCTCCACTATCTTTATTTTGTGTTGTTGAATTTCGTATTTTTGGTATCAATTTTAGTCACTTGATTGAGATCGTTATCAGGATACTTGTAGGGTATTTTATTAATAGGCTTAGTTCCAGTTTATAAGATAATCTTATAGTCATATATTCCCCTAGATGGAGGTAATCCAGTAGGCTCAGCAAATAGACCCTCATATTCTTTCAATAAACCCAGTATTCTAGGATCCTTATTAGTGTTATCAGTAGTTTCCAATAATTCAGCATTCATACTAGGAGCTACCTAAATCATGAACAACTGAGCTTGATTACCTTTTAACCTTTCCCCTTTTCCAGCTCCAAGAGATATGATTTGCTTGCCTGCACCTCTCAACAAATGCTTCCTCCCTTGATACCAAAACTCCATAATGAGTTTTCTGAAATTCATCTTAATGTCTCCAAGTGTCAATAACCACTGTACTCCTAAGAACACTCCACAATTGCTTAGTGACAACAACAAGAATTCAGTTCTGAATTTTGCACCTTGTAATAACCAAGAGACCTTGCACACCTTATCCACTTTGAGGTTACCATTCGCTGTAGCAACATCTTGGGGAAAATTTTGTGTAACCTGGCACCCTAACTTTTCAACTAGTGAAGGATCCATAAAGTTATAAGAACTTCCAGTGTCTACTAGAATATGCAAAGGCTGCTTGGAATGATACCTAGTGACCTTCAAGGTCTTATAGACCACTGATCTATTCAAAGCATGGATGGATATTTCTAACTGTTCAGTGCCTTGTTGTACTTCTTGGTCTATATCTTTATAATGCAATTCCTACACAAAACATTGTTCCTCATTTGGTTCTTTTAACTCCAGCAAATGTAGCTACTTCACATTTCTACACTTATGACCTAACTCATACTTTTCCTCACGAAGTAGTAGAGACCTTTTGCTCTCTTCTCATTCATTTACTCTAGGCTCAAGGTCCTTCTCTGGAACCCTTTTTGTAATGGATCCCCTCATCTACCAGGAGTTGGTAGTATGGCTTTACTCTGATATTTGTTGTCTACTCCCATTTTTGATATATTTCCCCCATAACTGGTATGACTAAACCCTGAAGAAGGTTGCCTAATAGCAACAAGGAATGCTTCTGGAATCCTAGCACTTTTGTAGACTTGGGATAATGTTGTAGGGTTTGAGATTTTAACAACAATATTCAGCTCAGGTCTAAGCCCCCTAGTGAAACAACTAACAACATTTTCCTGAGATAAATTCACCCTAGTTAAATTCCTTTCAAATACAGTTTGGTACTCCATCACACTGCCTACTTGCTTCACCTTTTTAATTTACTCTATGGTATCATCAAAGTCAGTCCCAAACCTCTCTACTAAATCCATCACATAATCTTGCCAGGTAGAAGGGTAAAGGTATTGTCTGTACCTTATGAATGACAAATTCCATTGAATGGCTTCTTCTTCCAGCTATAGAGCAGCTACCCCAATTTTTTCTTCATGTGGAACATTCTCCATGGAAAAAAAATTGCTCAATCTTGAATAACCAAGACCTAAGATCTTCCCCAATAAATCATAAAAACTCTATCCTTGACCATCTGTTGAAAGTAGAATGGTTAGCATGGTAACTATTACCACTATGAAGGCTTCTCTCCCTTTCTATCTGAGTTTCCCCTTCTGGATGGGCCACTTGAGAAGTTCCTTCCCCTTGCTCCATAGGTGTAACGGCCAGGTTCGTCATTACGGGTAAATCATTCGTGCCAAGTTTCAAGTTAGAAAACTTTCAGGTTTGGGAGTTGAAAATTCTGGGCTAGGCTAGTCTCGATCAGTTTTGGAGTGAGGTAGGGTCTAGGGAAATTCGGGTAAGTATTGGGTTAGATGTCTTGATTGGAGCTAGTTTTCCTTGTACCTAAGATATAGAGGAGTCTGGGAGACTTTTCAGAATCTAATTCGGGTAAGTAGAGCTCCCGAAATTGAGGTTGACATGAAGGGGTTGTTCTAGAACGTCGAGAAAATAAATGTGTTATAAAATGGACCAATTTTGGAGATTTCTTGACATTCTATCCATGACGAGTGTTATCGCTCCGCCACGGCCACCTCCGCTATAGCAAAATAATTACCACTATAGCGGAAATCAAGACGGTCAACCTCCACCATAGCGGTTGACTCCACTACGGCGGTACCGCTATAGGAACCGCTATAGCGGAGCGATGGAACCAAAAAACCTAGAAAATGGGTTTTTAATTTTATTCTCTTCTCTTCAACCCTAAAAATAGACGAGAGTCATTTTAAAAACCCTCCTAGGTTGCTTCAAGGCTTGGGAGACATAGGGAGGAGGAATTCTGGTAAAAAGGATGCGAAACTACGGATTTGGGCCTGCAAGACCGCCAGGAACGCCTCCATGGAGCTAGAAATGCACGGTTACAACTTCTTGGCGTCCAGGCAAGCTAGGTTTTTATTGAGTAGATAGACATGCTTACATTCTGTACTTATGGTATAGTGGGAAAGGAGAATCCATGATTAGGCCTCCGAGCACAGAGTCTGGTGGATTCGGTGTTGGTTATGTATGTGCTAGGAATTGGTTGGATTGAATTATGGATTATTGATAATTGTTTGGGGATGTTTATATTTTCTTGGTATGATAAGATGATAGGGCTCAAGGACTGGAATGTCGGGAAGGTTCGGGGAACCGGGAATTGCAAGGATAACTAAATGGGTATGAAAATGGAAAACTCCTAGGTGAGGTTTCGGGAATAAGAAGGGTATGATAAGTAGTGTTGGTCTTGCTAAGGGCTAAGGGGTGGTAATTCACATTGTTATTATTTATGCAAGTTTCGAAATTAATGTGGTTGTTAAATTATGCTAAAAAGGAAAATTGTTCATTTTTCGTAAATAAAGGGTGGGTGTGTTTAGTCTTCGGACGAAGGTCAAGGATAAGTTATATACTCAGGAAAAAGGGTAGGTGATGGCTTACGAATACTGTGAATATTGTATATTTTTATACTCTTATCTAAGTGCTTGTATGAATTACATTACTTAGAGGAATTGTTTAGAATGTCTAAGGGTCCTGTTTATAGTCTGTGGATTGAATGGTGTGTTGCTTGGTTGTTTTACAAGTTGTTTGTTCATTATTTAACTATGGATTAATTGACATTAGGTTGGCTCGGGTACCACGCCTAGTACGGGAATACTAACAGTTAGCTCGGGTACCACGCCTGGTATGGGTATAACTAACGGTTGGCTCGGGTACCACTCCTGGTACGAGTATAACAAATGGTTGGCTCGGGTACCACGCCTGGTATGAAATACTAACAGTTGGTTCGAGTACCACGCCTAGTATGGGTATAACAAATTGTAGGCTCAGGTACCACGCCTGGTATGAGTTTATTTTACTACATCATTGTATTGATATTTTTGTATTGCATTGACTGTTATTGGTTCTGTGAGTGGACCAGGCTATTTTATTAAAATGTGATATTTGATGGTGGTCCTTGAGTGACCAGGAATCCTGTTGTATCTATTGAGTTTGGTCTTGGTATAGGTCGGGTTGCTATATTATGTTATTAGTTTGGTCTTGGTGTAGGCTAGGTTGTTATAGCATATTATTAGTTTGGTCTTGGTGTAGGCCGGGTTGCTATATTATGTTATTAGTTTGGTCTTGGTGTAGGTTGGGTTGTAATGGTATATTGTGAGTTTGGTCTTGGTATAGGCTGGGTTGCTATATTATGTTATTAGTTTGGTCTTGGTGTAGGCCGGGTTGTTGTAGTATATTGTGATTTGGGCTTGGTGTAGGCCGAGTTGCTATATTATTTTATTAGTTGGTCTTGGTGTAGACCGGGTTATTATATTGGTTATTAGTTGTTCTTGGCGTAGACCAGGTTTGTCATGTTAACACTAGATGTGTGAGGGGGATCTGGACTATTTAAAAGAGGTTATGTGCTCATAAATTGATTTCATTAAGTGTAATAATGGTGGTCATGAATTATCATGGTTAATAAGCTCAGGGTGGGTCTTGGTGTAGACCGGGGTAGTCTATTGAATACTTAAGTATGGATGGAGGACCCTTGGAGGGTCCGAGTTATGTGATCCAAGAAGGGATTTAGATGTAGCTCTATGGTGGTCATTGAAGGTGTCAATAGTTGTTAGGTGAATTTCATGTGGTTGGTAAATATAGAGGAAGAGTGAGAGTCTAGGTGTGGTTATTGGTTAATATAACCAGGTGGTAAAGTTGTCCTAGAGGTCTCGAAAAGCCCAAAAAATGGTAGGTAATACTTGGGTATAAGTGGTTTGGTTGGGCAGTGGGATGGATTTAGTCTGAGAATTTAGTCAAGGTAGTTGAATGGGGTAAAGGTTAAAGGTGACTTGGGAAGTCTACGTGTCAAGGTGACTTGGGAAGTCTAGGTGACAAGGTGACTTGGGAAGTCTGGGTGATAAGGCGACCTTAAGAAGTCTAGTTATGAGTGAGACTTGGGAAGTCCTAGATGTCATTGTCAAGGCTAAAGGTGAAAGAGGGAGCTATAATATTTATTTTCATGTTTTTCCCTGTTTTCTTATATGATGGTACGTGTGGATTCAGGTCGACCAATGATGCCTACCAGTACGTGTGGTTGTACTGACTCTACTCTTGCTATACCTTTTTGGTATAGTCTGGTTGCAGGGCTGGTGATGTTTCATAGGTACATGACGATGGTGATCTCCAGCAGTTTCTGTCCTTTGATTCCATGACGGAAGTTGTGTCTCTTTTACATGTTCTGTATAAATCTTGTAGTAGCTCTTGTACCTGCTTAGACTAGGTCCTAGGGAGGGTGTTTTTAAAGGTTGTAAACATTTTCCGCAAATTCTTTAAGTCGTCTATTTTATGAACATTTTCTGTAAAAGAATTTCTTATGTATAAAAATAGAATGATTAATGGTTTACTTTAATTTCTGCGAGTTACCTTTTGGACGGGTGGTGAGGGTTCGTCTATCTAGGTGGTTAGAGTAGGCACCCGCACAGCCCGGTAGGTTGGGTAGTGACAGATGGTATCAGAGCCTAGGTTACCGGTCTCCCAGTACAAGAGCAAACTGTCGAATAGAGTCATATGGATTGGTGTATTGACGTCCACATCTAATCTTTGGGGATCAATGAGGCATTCTAGGAAACCTCTCCCTTCTTTCATTCCTTTTCGTGCGATTTCATTACTTGCTTTCATGGGTTAAGTCCAATTGGTATCTCTCGATTCCAATTGGTATCTCAATAAGGTAAAGGATGTCATTGGACTCCGGGTATGGATATCAAGCAAGAAAGATTGGAACCGGGAAGGTTCCAATTGGTATCTGACCGGGGAGGCTATGTAAAGGTATGGATGGATCGGCTAATAGTCATCCATGAGGCGAATAAAAATCAATGAAACTAATTTGACTGACTGCTTAAGCTTGAGAGTTGAGATTGTGCTTATGTGTATTGATGTTATTTGAATGACTGCAAATATATGGTGTGCAATTATTTGATTTGCAGTGAACGTTTTGGTCCGGGAGGAGTCATAACTTGAGTTGGTGTGCTTTGGTTGGTAATTACTTTTTATATGTACTTAAAAATTGGTCAGTAAAGTGGTGTTACATTTCAGAAACGGGCTTGCCATTGGTAAAAATAGTAAGGGGACAAGGCTTACGACTGTAGGGAAACTCTAGTTTCAGGACAGTCGGGATTGGTTAGGAACCATGGGGGGAAAAGGGCTATCATTGCTTAATGGCAGGGACTGTGGTAAG
>QJPP01004963.1:0-116854 GCA_003996215.1 Jaltomata sinuosa
CCAAGGATGCCCATTAATACAATTTTATTCTATATATGCGGAGTCTAGGGAAAATAAACCGTAACCTACCTGTCGTCCGATGACAAGCTTGAACCTCTCCGAAAAAGCTCCAACACGAAGTCAAACTCGAACTCGGGCTTGAATAACTTGACGTAGATAATTGATTTCCTTTTCAATATTAAACATAACATCAAAATATAAATGGTTCCACCTACTTCTCTCCATGTTCGTATGAAGATATGGAGCAGCCAACAAACCTTGCTTTTTAGGTAATGAATGAGAAAAGTTAGATGAACTTGGTCTCAATCCTAGAAAATTAGTACTACTGCCACCGCTTAAAGTTTTCCCAAAAGTGAACATAAATTGGTTACCTAAGAATTAAATTAAGTGAGTAATTAAGTGCCACATATTGAAATCATTACCTTGCTGCTACATTCACCCACTTCCACGTGGAAGTGTTGTGCCACCACATTATTAATTCTATTCCACTACGCAAGTACTCGGGTATTGTATAGGTTCGAAAAAAACCTACTATATTATAATAATAATCTTCAACATAACTAAGTTTACTATCTCCGTTAAAATATTACAATGTATAAAAACCTTATAAAATAAATACATATACAATTATATCGTTACAAAATATTTTTCATAAACCTTTAAAATATTTTAAAAAGGTAATAATAATATAACTTTTTACCAAATTAACCTTTCAAATAACATATTTTCAAATACACGCGATGTTAATAAATTCTCAAACTTAGGCTCGCAATTCACCAACGCACGATTTTGATACTCAAGAACTCTCTTGGAATCCTCCCTTATGTTTTCTCACTGTTTCAGAACTAAAATGACGTTTTAAAACGTGAAGTTGAGGCTCAAATCGAGTTTGACCCGACCCGGTTCGCGACCCGGTTCGCAACCCGGTTCCTGCCAGACAGTCCGCGGTAAAACAGTCATAACTTTTTACTCCATGATCAGTTGGACGTGAGGTTTTGTGCGTTGGAAACTAGACTCGTAGACCTTCGATTTGGTATTTCGGGGGACTTTGAAATCTTTATATATTGAGAGAAAAGCTCCGAGACATTTTACCCAAAGTTCAGAAAATTTATTAAAGATCTTACGATAACTTTTGCCGACTTGCTTGAATTCAAAACTTATAATGCGACCAAACAAATGGACCCAAAACCGAAATACCGGTCCTGACGAGCCTTAAATGACTTGGGGCCGCTACAAACAAGCTCTAACGGTTCAAGAAAAACGTATACGTGGAAATAACCGGAAGGGTCATTACAAAAACACTAGAAGGCTCAAACATAGACAGATACTAAGCACGCACCACTAACTCGGACACCCGGGTAGCCTCCCTGACTGGGCGGCACCCCACAGAGCTAAACCAAAGGAAACCTACCTACCCCAATACCTCACCAGGGAAACTAGACTCTATTCTTTAACTCTAAATCCTTCAAAGATCTCCCAACCAAACTGACCCTCAAGAATCTCGATCGGAAACAACGAAACAACATTGAAACCATAGAACCAAGGTGATCAACACACAAGATCAGAATCCTTAACATCATAACTAAGTTTACCCAGAAAATCCACCATCCTAAAACTCCAACTCATGAACCCGCTGATCTGCAAAACCCTTTATTCTGATTTGAATCCTTTTGCACCATAACTATGAAGCTGCACATAAGCCGCACACTCGAGCCACTCTCGAAGTATCAACGGACATTCCAGAGATCCCTAGTTTGCGCTTGCACTCTACCACGAACTAAGTCACCTTTTTTACTCTGATTTAATCCAAACTAAGTTTTGGCTTACTATCTCTTGACCTTCAACATACTAACCCGACGTGCATCCTCAAAAATTATAGTAGTCTTACCCCGACTAATGACCAACCAAAGGACGACCACTTTTACTAATGCCAGCTAGCCACCTGAACTCATCTGGACCAACTGACTGAACTAACCATCTAAACTCGACTGAAGCTTGCACACTAGGGTTGCAAAAGGCATGTATGAACACCCGATGCCAATGGAGAACCTTCTGACTATAGAATGAACCAAACCTCGCTGAACCGCGCCAAGTTTGAAATAATGAAAACCGAATAAACCAGGCAACCTGCCCAAATGACCTGAAACCAAACCAAGACCATGTAAGTAGTGCGGTAAGTCTACCACGAGGTCTGTAACCACCAACTAAGATCCAAACACTCGAACACTACATGAGTTCTAAAATCACCTTTCTGGTCTCAACTTAGGAAAAAGTCAACCACGCTATGAATATCAAGTCAGAACACCCCATAGGCAAGGAAAGGGTGCCTGAAGTCCAAGACTGCCATCTAGATATAGAAATTTGCATAACCCATCAATTCACTTTTTGGCTTGAATTAAACGTTCTACTACATCAGCACACCATACCACCGACTCTGAAACCTGTAACATACCGACCTGCTAGTCCACACGGGCCGAGTCCAACCAACACTAGAATCCCACATAACAGACAACCCTGAAGAACTAAAAAACCAAGCTTTCAAAGCCTCGGGATACAAAGGCGACCATTATCCTCAAACTATCATTAGAACCCACAATAGCCTCGCTAGTCTCAACCCGTACAATCTGATCAAACATAATACACTACAGCTGAATCTCAAACTTATGCCACTGAATCTGTCCAACCATAGTAGAAGGAACCTCGTACTATCTAGAACACCGCTGAAAGATAGAATGTCCATCCTAACTCAAAGGTTAGCCAAGGACTAGGTGTCCAAGGCCAAATGTCACTCCATAATCTAAAATAGGAGAGCCAAGTTCTCTGATCTCATTGCCTTCTAATTCAAGAAGCTTCAACTGAAAAGGACAAACCACAAACCATCGGGAGTAGTTTGCTAGCCCACGATTCTGAAATTCAATACTAGTTAGCAACCAATACCTCTGTTGAACCTCTGCATAGACCCATACACTGTTGATGAACACATAGGAAATGGAGTCAGCTAGGCTCTGAACATACAGTTTGCCCAAACCGTAATGCTACAAAGACTTGGATCATTTAAGGAACAACATAGGAAATCACAACTAATGCAATGAGTCCCTAAAGGTAGTTCTTAAAATCACCACTACCTCGATCTCTCACCAACAGGAATTCTGACCTCAAACCAATTGAAGGAAAGCTATTGCAATCTGTAGTCAGTTGAATCATGTCAACACACACAAACCCAAGTAACTCTCAACCGTCACCTCTGCCAACTACTAAAACACATAATCACAAACAAGGAGTCATCACCCTCCTTCGCAAACCCAACAAAACCTTTTCCAAGGAAACACCAAACCTAACAAGCTCCCTCTCCAATGCAACTTGGAGCTACTCCCTTAGCTCCCATAACTCCTACTGGCAACACTTGATACGACAGAAATATGGTAGGCAAAATGCCTAACTCAACCAAAAAAAAATGCTATAATCAAAAATCCAACCGCAAAGCCATAATTCCACTGTCAAACCTCAGTCACAACACTACAACCAACACTTAGCCAAACAGATAAAGCCAGAACCCGACCACAATGCCATACTCAAACTCGATTATATCATCAGGAACTGGGGAGGGAAGAAAGAAACTCATCTAGACTTAGAATAGAAGGAACCACAAAAACAAACCATACCTTCTAACTTACCAAACCCAACACTAAGGAGGGTCGATTCAGATCACCCGAGAAAACAAAACCAACCAATGCTCATCAACATAACCAACACCACCTGACTTAAGACAGGAGTTCAAACTCCAGAACTACCACCGATACCACACAATACTAATATAATGACTCCTAGCATATGATAGATAACGGCCTAGGCAACAACCACCTAAGGTCGCTAGACAAAAGAAAATACTCAGCCCAATCTTAGAACTATGACTAAAACCAGAAATAAAGCTAACAAGACTTGCCCATGAGTCAAAACCCCAGGTAGCCTCCTCATAAGGTCAACAGAACCCATCTACCACTAAAGAATTCCTCTACTAAGAACTCATATACATACACCCCAAAATCGCAAGTACTACCATAGGATGGAATAAGGAAATCTACAACTAATCGGAAGGCTTCTACCCAACACTATAAGAAGGTAGCCGATGCTAAAGAACCTACAGTCCCGACAAGCGTCTGTACACCCGAGAAACTCACACAAGAGCATGCAATCCCTTCGGTATCCTGTACCACCGAAGTGCACACTGAACAACCAACAAACAAAAATCTGAACATAATTTGAATGATATGATAAACTAGGTGTGATTGTAGTGCTTTATACACCTCCCCCGACACTCGCAGCTCATGGCCCTAGTCCGTATTGGTAAGACCCATGTAAGTCTAAATGACCACATACAAAAATCGAGAGATCTCAAAGCATAATTGCCAGAGTCTATCCGGGTCTAAAATAGTAAACTGCAAATCTCATACCCCTATATATGGTTCCCAAAGTGTATTCGGGATTAAATCCATAATAAAAGCATATCTAGTGCTATGGCACAGCCGAGCTTAGTATCAGTATGAAAATCTATGATAAAATCATTATAATACTCCTTTTTACTCCAAGAAAATCCATAAAGTCAGTTCCAAATCCCTTTTATAATCATTTTAATGAAAACGGGCCCTTAAGACCATGCAAGTTTTATAAACCATTTATTAGTAGGCCCACAGACAAAATAGTAGTAAAGTATGTAGCAAACCCTTTGTATGAGTGATATGATCGCAAACAGACAATAGCCCAATGACTCACAATCAACCTATCAGCCCTGCACACGCACAATCAGCTCGATAACATACATAACAAACTTAAAATTACAACTCGATGTCTAGAACTCGTGGACATTCCAAAATATCCCACCATATATGGTGCAAAGGCATATAAAAAGGCCACGCGGGGCAATAAAAACCAAAGCAAGAAATAAGACGGCGAAAAAAGTGGGCAAGGTCTGGGGTTCCACCCTAAAATACCCAACCCAAGGATGCCAATTAATACAATTATAACCAATAAATGTGAAGTTTAAGGTAGGGGAAACCGTAACCTTAAACCTAGCCAAAGCACCTCTCGAAGAATTGGTTGTTGCCCGTACCCGTGATATAGATACATCCTCTGGAAGGCTCGGAGTCCAAGCCATGGTGCCCTAAAGAACTGGGGTAGCCATATAATGCACCAAAAGTTGGGCTATCCCCAAACCCCCCTCTTAACCAAAGTAGTAAGTCCGCACTCTGAAATCCCGGGGTTGAAAGAATCACTGAAGTAATAGTCATAGAAGCCTCATCGTTGCCTGCTATCATACTCGTCCTAGGTTTCTGAGGAGGAAGGAAACAACTAAAGTTTTAAAAGTCGATAGAGTCAAGGACGCACGATCAAAAATCAAACAAGATGGAATCATTCCTAGAAATGTCATATAGCCTCTCGTAGATAGGATACGGACGTCATTGTACCGATCCACGAGACTCTACTAGACATTTGCTCTTGTACTGATGAGACCGGTGAACCTAGAACTCTGATACCACTTTGTCCTAACCCAAAATTGGGCCATGATGGCGCCTATATAACCCCCCAGTAGGCAAGCCAAACCCAATGATGCAGAAGATAATAAAGCAGTCAAAGTAAGGAAAAGCAGAAGACATAAAGGAAAAGACAGGGCTAATAGAATATATACATACCATCATACAAAATATACAATAAGAAGGCCCTAAAGTGACCAACGAGACAAAACAGACTCGAGAACCAACTGGGACTTGGTGTCACAAGTACAAGAGCGACCAAAGTAAGGAGTAGCTATACAACACACTCTGTATATCCAAAATACAAAATATAGACAGAATATACAAGATGGAAAGCATGTAATGTCTCCAAAAATGTCGGGGGCTCACCGCGATCCAAACTACAACAGGCCTTGAACGACAGGAAGGTCAATGAGGGTGGCTCGTACTAGGTATTACATCAGAAAAAGATGTAGAGTGTAGTATGAGTACCAAGACAATGGGTACTCAGTAGGCATCATAGGCCGACCGAGCGCAGAAAGATAATATATATATAATAAATTACAGGAAATTACACAAAATACAAGGATCCACCTAAATCTAGTTGTAAAACTGAAAACAAAAATATCCTAACCAATAATAGGGTAACAATAATAAAACTAATACAAGCAACCGACAATCCAAGTACACCCAAGTCAATGCAATGTTGTGAGATATGATTTGATGTATGAATGCATAATAGTATAAGCTCGGAATACTATATTGGGCGCTCGGAATACTTCATCGAACTATGAATATATATGTATGTGTGCATATAGGAAGTAATAACCCGGAATAACGCATTGGGGTCTGGAATACCGCATCAGACTATAAGTGTATATATGTATGAAAATAAGACCCGGAATAATGCATCAGGTGTCTGAAATACCGCATCGAACTATGAGTGTATATATATATTTTAAAATAGTATAGAAAGGGTTCAGGAATATCCCTTGGACCGGAATAAAAGTAGTACTTTTCCTTTCCTTTCCAAAATCAATAGTAAACCCAGTATAACCTTTTCAATATCCAAGAACCACAGTATCCATAGAAAATCTCCAGTTTAAAAACCAAACTCCTCGAAAACCTTCCTTTTCTGTATCAATAATATGCAATGCAGTATGAGCATGAAGTATCCATAATCACAGAAAGTAGCACACCACGAGGAAAAATAGGGCAAAGTACCCTCCAAAACAAGAGAACTGACCTATAAGCTCCGTCCAAATCCAAGCTATGGCCTCGGGTCTACAGTTACACACAATAAATAATTAAAGCAAAAATAGCAGAAAATAATTACAAAGACCACTACGAGCATCTACTCTACCTCTAAAATCTCCTAAAAGCATATTAAGGATTCTATGCTAGGCATAACAATACTTCGAGCTCCTAGACTAAGGATAGCATGATCAAATTCTAATTTATGATCCGAAATGGCCATAATAATATAACTCACAAGATTTAGGCCTAATACTACCTTAAGTCCAACCTAACATTCCAGTAACATATGATATATAAAATCTGACTAAACTCAATCTAGAAAGTAAATTGTAACCTACCTCGGGGCCAAACTGTAAGCACGAACCATCACTCATGTGCCTTCCCCTTCAGAATAGCCTCAAAAAGTTGCCACTCTATCAAGAACATAATCTAGGTGTCAAGACAAGAAGAATGACACCCATATTGCTATACGGAAAATTGGGCCAAAAATCGGGTCAAAAAATAATCCTTGAGGCCTGCGTAGCGAAAAAAAATAAAATTCACAATTATGTCCGCGGTGGATTTAGGAACCCATGCTCAAAATTTGAGGGCGAACAAAGTTCATTTCGGGTCTTAAAACAGCCTCGGAGTACTAGTAATTCATGAGAACAAAAGTGGAGGATTGCGATTTTCAAGGGCGGAAAGGTACCAATTTGGAAGCAAGAATCGACCACGGACCGGAACTACAGCTACCACAGACAAAACAACTTTAACCTAAAAAAAACCAAGATTGTAAGAGTCTTAACTATGGAGGTTTTTTAAGCTTGAAGAGAAGGACAAGTCTTGAAGAACAAGAGGCTTACCAACGATAAAGGAGCGAGATCAACGATAATTTGGAGAACTCCCACGAGCCCACATTGTTCTTGAGTAATTAGAGTTGATAAAAATGAAGTTGGAGTTGGAAGAAGTGAAAGAAATGAGCTAAAAAGCGTGAAAAACAAGATTATAAAAGGGTTGGCCACAGGCTGGCGCCGTTACCGGTGAAGACCCAGGTGGAATCAACGAATTTACCAATGGTGATCGTTTTAGGAAAAAATGGGCCCCACGCCCAAAATTAACTCGGAACTCAATACCCCAAAACAAGTCTTGAAAGCCCGAGACCCGAACCAAAGGTTCCCCTAGCCCAAAATCAATATTACAGAGCTATAGCGCTGACAGAATTTCCATCCAAGGCGGTCTTCTCCGAATGTTGACCAAAGTCAACCCTACCAACCAAACTAGCTTGAAAACACAGAAAGAAACACAAAACTAAAACAAAACCACTCAGACCTAGACCAATGGTCCTACTAGACCAAAATCCCTGTTCCAAAGACAATGGAATTGATAGAATTCGATTCTGAGCACTTGTACCAGGTAATTTGACTGATGTTAGATTTCCTAAGTTCAAGTTCTAAAATAGAGAAATGGCCATAACAACCTAACGAATGACCCGGGCACCGAACCATCAGTCCCAACAAGTCATGAATGACCTGTAGCCGCTAAGGTAAAGCTCGAAATACGGGAAAAAAAAGAAAAATAGGAAAATAACTGGGAGGGTCATTACACATAAACATAATAAAGTGTTTACATAAAGTCATTCATTGCCATCAATAATGCCCATTCTTTCAGCATATTCCATAAATGTTTTGGGCAGTAATCCTTTCATCAAAGGATTAGCAATCATAAGCTTGGTGCTAATATGTTCAATTGTCACTTTATGTTTCTGGACTTCTTCTTTAAATGAAAAGTATTTCAATTCGATATGCTTGTTACCCTTTGAATACTTATCATTTTTAGAGAAGAAGACTTCTGCAGTAATATCACAATAAATTTTCAGAGGCTTGGAAATATTGTCGACTAGTCCAAGTCTTGAAATAACGTTCCGCAGCCAATTAGCCTGAATTTTGGCCTCAAAGCATGCCACAAACTCAGCTTTCATAGTGGATGCAGCTATAACAGACTGCTTTGCACTCTTCCATGATATTGCTCCTCCAGCTAACAGGAACAAATATCCAAATATGGATTTTCTTGTATCCACAAAACCAGCATAATCTGAATCTGAATATCTAATCACATCAGGATGATCAAATATTCTATAAGTGAGCATATGATCATTAGTTCCTTGCAAGTATCGCAACACTTTCTTCACAGCCTTCCAGTGATCCATTCCTGGATTACTTTGATATAGGCCCAGCATTCCAACAGCAAAACTAATGTCTGGTCTCGTACATGTCTGGGCATACATTAGGCTCCCAACTATTGATGCATAAGGAATACCATTCATTTTCTTACGTTCCAATTCATTCTTTGGACATTGATTGAGACTAAATTTAACTCCTTTCTGAATTTGAACGGGACTTGATGAGCATTTTTACATTCTAAATCTCTCTAACACTTTATTAATATAGGTTTTCTGTGATAATCCCAATAATCCTTATGATCTATTTGGAAATATTTCTATCCCATATCTTTCATTTCAAAATTGTTAGAGAGATATCTCTTGGTATCATGCAACAAACCAAGATCATTAGTAGCAAGCAAGATGTCATCAACATATAGGACTAACAAAATAAACTTACTCCCACTGACCTTCAGATATATACACCGATCAATGATGTTTTCCTTAAATCCAAAGGTGACAATAGTTCCATTAAACTTAAGATACCATTGTCGGGAAGCTTGTTTAAGCCCGTATATTGACTTCTTAAATTTACATGCCATGTGTTCCTTTCCATTAACAGAAAACCCCTCAGGTTGATTCATATAAACTTTCTCCTGTAAATTCCCATTTAGAAAGGTTGTTTTCATATCCATCTGATGTAGCACTAAGTCATAATGAGCTACAAAAGCCATTATAATTCTCAGTGGATCTTTTCTAGAGATGGGTGAAAATGTCTCTTTATAGTCGATGCCATCTTTCTGAGTGAAACCTTTGGCAACAAGTCTGGCCTTGTGACGTTCGATGTTGCCAATTCAGTCACGTTTTGTCACGACCTAACCCGTCGTGAGTGACACACACCCAACCCCTGGATAAGCGAACCAATAGAGTCCCACTCTTTGGCTAACTAACAGCCTAAAACCAATAACAGAAAGTAAACTAACTATCAAAATAAGCCAAAACTAATCATTAATATAATCCTACGGAAAAACCCACCTAGGAAATGAAAGTCATTGTACCAAAATTCAATACCAAATCTAGAGTATGGGGATGCAACCCCGAAAGATAAACTGAAATAGTTTTAAGTCTGAAACAAATGGACTGAAACTCTAAAGATAACCCAAGGTAGCTCGAATCAAGCAGCTCACCCTTGAAAGTCAGAAATCTTCGGTGCTAGATGCGAGGTCGCCTCTCAGTCGCTGGTAGATTTCCTATACTCACCAAAAGAAAAACAAGTGCAGTATCAGTACACCACCATTGTGTACTGGTAGGATCATCAGCCAGTTTTCAAGTAAATCGTATATATTTTGTACAACAATATCAAGCAAGGAATATGACAAACATGCAACAATAATCACAAGCACATCTAACCTACAGATCTCTATCTATCTTATTACCGCATGAATCCATCTCTTACAGTTCTAACCCACCAACATGTAACCATGAAAATCCTTTCCATCTAGCTTGGACCCACCCTGGAATCCTTTCTATACCACACCAAAGGTAATTGTTCAACCCGGCCTAAACCAAGACCAACACAACAGTTATTCAACAGCTTCCGGCCACTCAAAGACCATCAATACTAGCACCTTTAACTAGATAACCCGGTCCACTCATAGAACCATTACCAAGTATTACATCCAGTAAAACAACTTGGTCCACTCACAGAACCAATGTCAAGTAACACATTCAATAAAACAACATGCAATACAATAGTCAATGAAACAATGCAAGATGCAATAAAATAAACCCATACCAGGCGTGGTACCCATGCCAACCGAATGATATACCCGTACCAGGAGTGGTACCAATGCCAACCATGTGTTATACCCGTACCAGGCATGGTACCCAAGCCAACCGAATGTCAATAACCACAATCAATATATGAACACACACAACTTGTAAAACTAACAAGTAAACCATTCAATCACAGACTGTAACCAGGAACCTTAACATTCTACACAATTTCCCTAAGCAATGTAAGGCATACAATCACTTAGACATGAGTACATCACTATACATATTCACAAAAAATACAAGCCATCACCTACCTCGAAATGTTCCAAGCTCTATTTGACCTGATCTTTTCTGTGTTACGGATTCCTCTCTCGTGGTTGGTCTAAAAACAACACATAATACATACCATTAACACATAAGGCCTGTACATTACTCGGATTATACCAAATCCCAAAACCCCAGTCCATCCACGACCATCCCACCCTTTTCCCAGGCTTTTCCATCGGTAATTCCCCTAGTTATATCATTTTTATGGATAAAAACAGGAAATTAAACAACCTATGATCATTTTAATGTACTTTATCAATGCCCAAGAACACACATGCTTGGAATCCCCTTCCTTCCCCGAATTCCACAATCCCTAGGTTATTCTAACCTTTTCCCAATTTCCTTCCTAGCAATTCTACCGCATAGAAAACATATTACCAAGCTTGAGGAACAAAATCCTTACCTTAGGGAAGATTTTTGATAGAAGAATGAAGAAATTGCCTGGAAATTGCCCAGCCCTTCTCCAAAACAAAATTGTGAAAACTGAATATTTTGAGAGTTCTTTATGCATTAAAAACCCATCGGCCCGCTATAGCAGTCCCCACTCCGCTATAACGGTCCCGTTATAGTGGTACGCTGCCACTATAGCGGTCTTAAGCGGGTTGATCGCCCTTTGACCATCGCTATAGAGGTAATTTCTACCGTTATAGCAGTGGCCGCTATCATGCGTGAAAACGCTCATTATGGACAAATAGTCTGGAACTCTGCTAGTTTTGGCTATTTCACAACACACTTGTTTCCCCCGACATCCTGAAATAACCCATTCACGTCAAACGCGATTTCGGGAGTTCTACTTACCCAAATGTGATTCCGAAAAGTCCCCTGGACTCCTTCATGTCTTGGATACATGGAAAACTAGCTTACTCCAAGAAACCTAAATCCATTTTTACCCGAATTTTTCTAGACTCTACATCGCTCTGAAACCGACCGAGGCTAGCCTAGCCCTGAATTTCATACTCCCAAACCCAGAGGTTTCTAACTCTAAAACTTGGCAGGATTGGTCTACCCATAATGACGGACCTGATCGTTACAACAGATACCAATTTACCCATCATTCATCCCCGAACGATCAAACCCAAATTTATGAAAACAAAAAAGAAGGAAGTGTAGTACCTGAATCCTCAAACAGTTGAGGGTACTTGTCCCGCATGTCCTTCTTGGTTTACCAAGTGGCTTCCTCAACCGGACGATGCTTCCACTGAACCTTCACCATGTCAATCACCTTTATTCTCAACCTCCGGACATCCCGAGCAAGAATCACAACCGGTTCCTCCTCATCACAAAAATCCTTATCAAAAAGTACTTCATCCCACTTGATGATGTAGTCCACATTCCCATGGTATCGCTTGAGCATGGATACATGCAATATCAGATGGATGCCCGAAAAACTAGGTGGCAATGCTAACTTGTAAGCCACTGGCCCTATAATTTCAAGCACTTTGAATGTACCGATGAAACAAGGGCTAAGCTTGCCCTTCTTAACAAACCGCATAACCCCTTTCATTGGCAATAAATTTAGCAATACTTGTTCACCAACCTGAAAGTCCATGTCCCGGACCATGCGATCTACATACTCCTTCTATCTGCTTTGAGCAACCAAAAACTTGGTTTGTATACCCCTTACCTTTTCCTGCGCTTCCTTCACTAAGTCTACGCCCAGAGGTTTCACATCACCTTCCTCAAACCACCCAACCAGTGATCTACAGTGTCTCTCATACAGGTCCTCAAACGGTGCCATATCGATACTGGAGTGGTAGCTATTATTGTACGAGAATTCGCACAATGGTAGAAACTAGTCCGAATGACCACCGAAGTCCATTACACATGCTCTCAGCATGTCCTCCAATACTTGAAACATCCTCTCTGACTGACCATAAGTCTGAGGATGGAAGGTTGGGCTAAAGGTGAGTTGTGTACCCAACTCTTCATGTAACTTGCCCCAAAACATAGAAGTAAACTGTGTACCCCTGTCTAAAATGATGGACAGTGGTACCCCATGCAGTCTCATAATCTCCTTTACGTAGATATTATCTAATTGCTGTGAACTGTAATCTACCCTGACCTGAATTAAATGAGTGGACTTGGTCAGCCTATCAACAATGACCCAGATTGAGTCATACTTCCCCAATGTCGTGGGAAGACCCACCACGAAATCAATGTCTATCCTTTCCCACTTCCACTCTGGAATTGTCATTCTCTGAAGTAGTCCTTCAGGTCTCTGATGTTCATACTTCACCTGCTGGCAGTTCTGACATTCGGACACAAAATCTACTATATCCCTTTTCATTTTGGGCCACCAGTAACACTGCCTCAAGTTCCTGTACATTTTGGTCACACCCGGATGAATTGAGTACCGCGAACCATTAGCTTCTATCAAGATTTTCTATATTATATCGTCAACTCAAGGAACACAAATCCTCTCCCTGAAATACAGCACAACACCAGAGTCTAACATGACATCTCTGGACTCCCCGAATATTACCTTACATCGCAACTTACCCAGTTTCGGATCCTGAAACTATTTTGCCTTTATTTCCTCTATGAAGGTGGCCTTGACTCCAATGCTGGCCAACAACCCACCTTGATCTGAAACACCCAAGTGCATGAACTTGGCCTCTAAATCCTGAATATCCTTAGCCAATGGTCGTTTGGATGCCCCCAAACAAGCGAAGCTACCCATGCTAATAGTTTTCCACCTCAATGCGTCTGCCACCATATTAGCCTTACCCAGATGGTACTGAATGGTCACATCATAATCTTTTAATACTCCATCAACCTCTTCTGCCTCAGATTCAAATACTTTTGAGTGAAAACGTACTTCAAACTGCGATGATCTGTGAATACTTCACACTGCGATGATCTGTGAATACTTCACACTTGACACCATAAAGGTAGTGTCTCCAAAATTTTCAAATCAAAAACCACCGCTACCAACTCTAAATTGTGAGTCGGGTAATTCCTCTCATGCACCTTCAACTGCCTGGATGCACAGGCTATCACATTCCTATCTTGCATCAACATAGCACCCAAACCAGAATGTGAAGCATCACAGTAAACAACAATGTCTTTACCTTCAGCCGACAAGGACAAAATAGGAGTTATGGTCAAAAGTGTCTTGAGATTTTGGAAGCTCTCCTCGCACTTGTCGGACCACACAAATGGTACATCCTTCTGTGTCAACCTGGTCAGGTGAGTAGCAATGGAAGAAAAATTCTTAACAAACCTTCAGTAGTACCCCGCTAGCCCAACAAAACTCCTCACCTCAGTCACAGAGCTAGGCCGAACCCAACTCTTGACTGTCTCAATTTTCTGAGGATCAACCATCACTCTTTTTTCTGACACTACATGCCCCAAGAATGCCACAGAAGTCAACCACAATTCAAACTTAGAGAACTTTTCATAATGCTTTTGATGTCTCAAAATAGCCAACACAATACGAAGATGATTAGCATGCTCCTCCCTACTCTTAGAGTAGATCAATATATCATTGATGAACACAATAACGAAAGAATCCAAGTAGGACTTAAGCACCCCATTCATCAAACTCATGAATGCTGCCGGCGCATTGGTCAAACAAAACGACATTACCAGAAACTCATAATGCCCATACTGGGTCCAAAAAGCAGTTTTCGGAATGTCCTCAGGTCTAATCTTTAGTTGATGGTACCCCAACTTCAAGTTAATTTTTAAGAACACCAATGCACCCTGAAGCTGGTCAAACAAATCATCTATACCGGGTAGAGGGTACTTATTATGGATGGTCCCTTTGTTCAACTACCTATAATCTATGCACATCCGCATACTACCATCCTTCTTCTTTACAAACAAGATTGGAGCACCCCAAGGTGAAGCACTGGGACATATAAATCTCTTATCTAGGAGTTCCTACAACTGAGTCTTTAGTTCCTTTAACTCTGCCAGAGGCATTCTATACGGAGGAATGGATATGGGACTAGTGCATGGCTCCAAATCGATACAAAAATCTATGTCTCTGTCCGGAACATACTAGGCAAGTCCGCTGCAAACACCTCTAAAAATTCAGAAACCACTGGAAGTGACCCAATAGGAGGAGACTCCATACTATCATCCTGGAGATGAGCCAAGAAGTCTAGACACCCCCTCCCCACTAGCTTCCTAGCCCGTACAAACGATATTATCCAAACTGGCATAGGCCTGTATACACCTTCCCACTCTAGTCTATCCTTACCCAGAATCTCTAGAGCTACAGTTTTGGTGTTACAGTTCAACACAGCATGATAAAGATATAGCCAGGTCATACCCAAGATAATATCAAAATCATCCATGTCCAGAATTACCAAGTCTACCCAAGTATGTAACCCCACAAAAACAACAGAACAGTCACAATATATATGAGTCACAACCAACGACTCTCCCACTGGGGTAGAAACATAGATAGGGGAATCAAGGATATCACAGGTCAAACCCAGTCCCAAAGCAAAACTCACAGACACATAAGAATATGTAGAACCTGGGTCAAACAATACTAAAGCCATTTTAGCACAGACAAGAATAGTACATGTGAACACCGCATCTGAGTCTTCTACCTCAGTCCCTCCTGGAATAGCATAGCAATGTACCCGAACATCAATTCGGGCAACTTCCTGGGCCGGCTGTTCCACACCCCTACTTGCGCCGCCGTTCCCTCGATTTCCCTGGACTCCCTGGAAATTACCTCGCCCACCCTGTGGATGACCCCTAGCATTACCGCCTCTGCCTGCTGGAACCACTGCTCTAGTCTGCTGCTGACCCTGATTACCTGCCTGCCTATATGGACACTCCCTATTAAAGTGGCCCAACTCACCACAATGAAAGAAACCATGGTCCAAAGTGGCCTGCTAGTTGAAGTATATGATTCTCCCTGGCCTCTAGGAGCTGAAGACTGAGCTCCCCGATGACCACCTGTAGTAGCTGGCAGAGCTGACTGAATATGACGGGCCGAATAAGCCTGCTGATGCTGGACCCTGGAGTACGAACCACCATAGTTTCCCTCATTTCGGGGCTTCTTGGCTATGGCCATAGCCTGCCCCACTTGCCTAACTCCCTCAATCTTCTTCACATAGTCCACCACATCATTAAAACCCTTCCCTGAAGAAGTCATATGCACTGACCTTACCTGCAGATCACTATTTAGACCCTTGATAAACAACCGAACCTGTTCCTCCTCAAAACCCAACATCTGTGTAGAAAAACAAGACAACGCATGGAACTTAGCCTCATAAGTTGAGACCGACATGCTACCCTGCTCCAAGTTCAGAAACTCATCCTTCTTCTGCTCCCTCAAAGTACGGGGAATATACTTCTATAGAAATAATGCATGGAACAGCTCCTAAGTCAGTGGAGGTAGGATAGAAGACCGACACTCAACATGAGACCTCCACCACTGCTTGGCATCACCCTGTAGCTGAAAAGTGACAAACTCCACCCCATGCTGACGTACAATACCCAACTTGTGCAACCTCTCATGGAAATCCAAGATGAACTCATAGGAATCCTCCTTGTCTATACCCTGAAACATCGGAGGTTTCAGCTTAAGGAACTTAGTCAGCATCTTATGCTCATTACCTGTCATCACTGGTCCTAGCATTGGCCTGAGGAGATCATTTATGCCCAAAGCTACATTTATCCTTGGTGTAGTAGTAACCGCTGGCTGAGTATCTAAGTCCTTATTCGCATAAGCTACATGTATGGTTCCAGCACCAATCAACCCACTCAGAATATCCCTCGCCTACCTGAAAGCTTCCGGTATCATAGTAGGAAGGCCTGCACCCCCAACCGATGCCGCCTCCTCCTGAGCTCCTCCATCCTTTACAACCACTTCTTCTACGTCCTCAGCCACATGATCCTGAGGTGGGGGAGGGGTTACCTCACGTTCACCAGCATCAGATCAAGCTCTACCCCTGGCGGGTTTGGCTTCAGCTTATCCCCTGCCCCTTCTCCTACCTCTGTCGTGAACTGCCGGGCCCACTACTGGGACCGCTGGCCTTGCTCCATTATTCCTTAAAGTAACCATCTGCGAACAGAAGAGTGAACGAGGTTAGATACAAATTTGTATCACCAGATACCAATTGGAATCGAGTATAGCACGAAGGAAAGAAGGAAGAGATAGTTTTTTCCAAAGCCCCATAGCCTCTCAAAGAAAAGTACAGATGTCTCCCCACCATTCCGCAAGATTCTACTAGACCTGTTTGGTACAATGAGATCAATGAACAGGCTCTGATACCATCTTTGTCATGACCCAACCCATCGTAAGTGGCACCCACCCAACCCTCGGATGAGCGAACCAATAGAGTCCCACTATTTTCCTAAATAACAGCCTAAAACCAATAACAGAAAGTAAACTAACGATCAAAATAGGCCAAAACTAATCATTAATATAATCCTGCAGAAAAACCCACCTAGGAACTGAAAGTCATTGTACCAAAGATCAATACCAAATCTAGAGTACGGGGATGCAACCCCAAAAGATAAACTGAAATAGTTTTAAGTCTGAAACAATTGGACTGAAACTCTAAAGATAACCTAAGGTAGCTCGAATCAAGCAGCTCACCCTTGAAAGTCAGAAATCGGCGGTCCTAGATGCGAGGTCGCGTCTCAATCGCTGGTAGATTTTCTGTACCCACCAAAAGAAAGACAAGTGTAGTATCAGTACACCACCACTGTGTACTGGTAGGATCATCAGCTAGTTTTCAAGTATACAGTATATATTTTGTACAACAATATCAAGCATGGAGTATGGCAAACATGCAACAATAATCACATGCATATCTAACCTACAGATCTCTACCTATCTTGTTACCGCATGAATCCATCTCTTACATTTCTAACCCACCAACATATAACCATGACAATCCTTTCCATCTAGCCCGGACCTACCCTGGAATCCCCTCTAGACCACACCAAAGGTAATTGTTCAACCCGGCCTAAACCAAGACCAACACAGTAGTTATACAACAGTTTTCGGCCACTCAAGGACCATCAACACTAGCACCTTTAACTAGACAACCCGGTCCACTCACAGAACCATTACTAAGTATTACATCAAGTAAAACAACCCAGTCCACTCACAGAACCAATGTCAAGTATCACATTCAGTAAAATAACTCGGTCCACTCATGGAACCAATATCAACCAATGCAATACAATAGTCAATGAAACAATGCAAGATATAATAAATTAAACTCGTACCAAGCGTGGTACTCATGCCAACAGAATGATATACCCATACAAAGTGTGGTACCCATGCCAACCATGTGTTATACCCGAACCAAGCGTGGTACCCGAGCCAACCGAATGTCAATAACCACAGTCAATATATGAACACACACAACTTGTAAAACCAACAAGTAAACCGTTCAATCACAGACTGTAACCAAGAACCTAAACATTCCACACAATTTCTCTAAGCAATGTAAGGCATACAATCACTTAGACATGAGTACATCACTATACACATTCACAGAAAATCATAAGCCATCACCTACATCTAAATGTTCCAAGCTCTATTTGACCCAAGCTTTTCCGTGTTCTGGATTCCTCTCTCGTTATTGATCTAGAAACAACACATAATACATACCATTAACATATAAGTACTACACATTACCCGGATTATACCAAATCCCCAAACCCCAGGCCATCCATGATCATCCCACCCTTTTCCCAAGCTTTTCCATCGTTAATTCCCCTAGTTCTATCATTTTTATGGATAAAAACAGGAAATTAAACAACCTATGATCATTTTAATATACTTTATCAATGCCCAAGAACACACATGCTTGGAATGTCCTTCCTTCTCCGAATTCTACCATCCCTAGGTTATTCTAACCTTTTCCCAATTTCCCTCCTAGCAATTCTACCGCATAAGAAACGTATTACCAAGTTTGGGGAACGAAAGCCTTACGTTAGGGAAGATTTTTGATGGAAGAATGAAGAAAATTGCCTGGAAATTGCCCAACCCTTCTCCAAAACAAACTTGTGAAAATTGAATGTTTAGAGAGTTGTTTCTGCATTAAAAACCCGTCAGCCCGCTATAGCGGTCCCTCTTTAGCGGTAGGCTACCATAATAGCGGTCTTAAGTGGGTTGACCACCCTTAGACCGCCGTTACAGCGGTAATTTCTACCACTATAGCGGTGGCCGCTATCATGTGTAACAATGCTCGTCACAGATAGAAATTCCAAAACTCTGCCAGTTTTGGCCATATCACAACACACTTGTTTCCCCCAACGTCCCAAAACAACCCCTTCACGTCAAACGCAATTCCAAGTACTTCAGACTTTGCAAGACGAGCATGAACAACACTTGAGGATTGTTCTTCAGACTTTGAGAGATCATTGGATTTATGCCAAGTTCTCAAAGTATGAGTTTTGGCAATAGTCAGTTGCATTCCTAGGACACATGGTGTCTAAGGATGGGATTGGGGTTGATCCTGGTAAGATTTCTATGGTTCATGATTGGACTAGACTTACTACTCCTATCGAGGTTCACAGCTTTTTTGGGTTAGCCGAGTATTACAGATGGTTCATCAAGGGATTTACTTTCATAGAAAAACCTTTGCCTATGCTGACTAGGAAGGATGTTCCATTTTAGTGGTCTGATCAGTGCTAAGATAGCTTCCAGAGGCTTAAGGCCTTATTGACTTCAGCTCTAGTTTTGACTTTGCCGATTGAGGGTCAGAGTTTCTCCGTGTATTTTGATGCTTCAGGGGTCGGTCTTGGTTGTGTTTTGATATATCAGGGTCGAGTGATAGCATATGTGTCGATACAGCTAAAGGTTCACAAGCATAACTACCCCACTCAAAACTTGGAGTTTGCGGCGGTAATCTTCGCGCTCAAGATCTAGAGACACTATCTTATGGAGTTCATTGTGAGATATTCACCGACCATCATAGTATTCCGTACATTATGAGTCAGTGTGAGTTGAACTCAAGGCAGAGGAGATGGATTAAGTTGCTGAAGGACTACGATTTCACTATTTTATACCATCTTGGCAAGGCAAACGTGGTAGCGGATGCCTTGAGTCGGAAGGCGGTGAGTATGGGCAGCCTAGCTTCACTTTCAGTTTCTGAGCGACCGTTGGCCTTGGATATCCAGTCCTTGGCTAATCGTTTGGTTAGGCTTTACTTATCAGATCCCATTAAAGTTCTTGCCAGTGTTGAGGTTCGTTCTACTCTAGTTGATCAGATTCAGAGCCGATAGTTTGAGGATCAGAGTTTGTCTGACCTTTGTGATCAAGTGGTTCGAGGTGAGGCCAGCCGGGCTACCTTGGGTTTATGGGATTTTGAGGTTTGAGGGTCAACTTTGTGTTCCGAGAGTTGGTGATTTGATAAAGTTGATACTCCGTGAGGCATATTATTCCAGATACTCCATTCATCCTGGCGAAGCGAAGATGTATAGAGATCTGAGGAATCTTTACTGGTAAGGTGGTATGAAGCGGGACGTGGCAGAGTTTATATCTCGGTGCTTAAACTATCAACAGGTTAAGTTTGAGCACATGAGACCGAGTGGTTTGATGTAGTGACTTCCCATTCCTGAGTGGAAGTGGGAAAGTATTACTATAGACTTTGTTGTTGGTTTGCCTCGTAGTACTTAGTAGTTTGTCTCGATTTGGATGATCGTTGATAGGCTGACTAAGTCAGCACATTTCTTGTTGGTTCAGACTTTCAATAAGGCAGAGAGGTTAGCTCAAATCTACATTTGTGAGATTGTACGGTTACACGGGGTCCCAACTTTTATCATTTCAAATCGTGGCACTCAGTTCACCTCTCAGTTATGGAGAGCTATACAAAGAGATTTGGGTATGAAAGTTCAGCTTAGTACTGCTTTCCACCCTCAGACAGATGACCAGTCCGAGAGGACTATTCAGGTCTTGGAGGACATGCTTCGGGCTTATGTTCTTGACTTTGGAGGTTCATGGGATCAGTTTATGCCATTGGCTGAGTTTGCGTATAATAATAGCTTTCATTCAAGCATTGGCATGGCATCTTTCGAGGCTTTGTATGGTAGGCATTGCAGATCACCCATTGGTTGGTTTTATGGGTTAGAATCCAGACCGCAGGGTACAGATTTACTTAGAGATTCCTTGGACCGAGTCCATTTGATCTAGGATAGACTTATAATAGCCCAGAGTAGGCAGAAGAGCTATGCAGATCATAGAATTCATGCCTTAGAGTTCAGTGTTGGTGATCTGGTTTTCCTCCGAGTATCGCCCGTCAAGGGCGTGATGAAATTTGGTCAGCGGGGAAAGCTTAGCCCCAGGTTTATTGGGCCGTTTGAGATTCTATAGAGGGTTGGTAGTATTGCCTACATGTTAGCCTTGCCTCTGATGTTTTCAGTTTTTCACCTAGTTTTCCATGTTTTGATGTTGCACTGGTATGTGCCTGATAAGTCTCATGTGTTACATTGGGATTCGGTTCAGTTGGATGAGAGTTTATCATTTGTTGAGGACCCGATAGCTATTCTGGCCAGAGATATCAGGAGTTTGAGATCTAGGGAGATTCCGATTGTGAAAGTGCAGTGGAAGCATCATTCGGTCTAGGAGGCTACCTGGGAAACCGAGAGTGAGTTGCGTGCTCAGTATCCGTAGTTGTTTGAGCCTTCAGGTACTCCATTCTTCTTGACTTTCGAGGACAAAAGTCTTTTTATTAGTTGATATTGTGATGACCCTTTCGGTCATCTTCACATTTTCACATTTATTGCACTGTTAGAGCCTTCCGATAATGGCCCCAAGTCATTTATGGCTTGCTGGGACTGGTAGTTCGATGCCCTGATCATTCATTTGGTTGTTTTAGCCATTTGTCTGTTTTAGAGCTTTAAACTTATAATATCATTGGCTTTAGTCAACATTCTTAGATAACATTCTCAAAATTGATTTCTGGCAGTTCTGTTAGCTCTGGAGCGATGAGTTTGGTCAAGTTAGGCCTTTAGTTGAGGCCTGAGAACGTCTGGTGTGGGGTTTGTGTTGTTCTCTCAGTTTTCAGGCCATTTGGTGCTAAAAGTGTAACTTTGGGTGACTTTCGATGATCAGAGTGTCAGATTCAAAATCCAAAGATTCCAACAGCTCCAGAATGTTGAGTTTGTGCTTGGAAGATGGTTGGTTCGGGTTCCGGGTGAGTCAGTCTTATTTCGAGCCTTTGAGTTCCTTTTTATTAGTGTTGACTTGAGCCGATGTTTCTATGAAATGACCTCATATGGAAGTTTCATTGATTCCGTTGAGTCTGGAACATCGTTTCTACTCTATTAGCATTATTGGTTTTTGAATATCGGTTTTCGATTGTGCCCGGAATGCCCCGTTGAGTTTTCTTAAAATTGCAGAAAATCAGTTGCGGGCAGCGGCTATAAATTGCTGGAAACTCATTTTTTCCAGCCACTTCTCCTCACTTTTCAAATTCAAAACTCAGTTTTCTCTCTACCAAAATTGCTCTTGATAATTTCTATTCCATGGGGAATCAATTGCTTATGGATTTTTCGTGTTTTTTCGATTCTTGGTAAGTCATCTTCCCCACTTGTCCTTTTAGCTTCCCTTGAATTTTCTTAATTTCCTCCATTGTTGCTCCTACCAAAGCTTGGAAATTCTTATGTAGTGGCTGCCCCTAGCTCGTGCATGCTTCATGGAAGTAAAGGATTGTCCGTCTCGACTTGAAATTCCATCTTTGTGGTAAGTAATACTTGCCCAATTTCCGTTTTTATTTTCAAAATTTCCATTCTTTAATCCCCAACTTGGGCGGGCTGTTTTGGTGTCCTTCCCTTGTCCAATTGTGCGCAAATTTGGAGCATGCCTTCTTGGCATCGTTAGGGTCATCGTGGTTCTTTTCATTTTTATTTCAGGTTGCCGGCCCCGCGGGCCTGCTTTTGACTCAGATATTGACCGGGCTATAAATGTAGCAATATGGGTATCGTTAGACTCGTCTTAATATTTTATTCATGAATTTGATAGTTTGATTCTCGTTCAGAGCTTCTCGGCGCAGTATGGCCATGGATATCGTCATTCCCGCAGCTTGTCATTGGATGACATGTAGGTTACGACTTAACTCCCTAGACTTCGCATATATCGGGTAAAATTATACTAGTTGTCATCCTTGGGTTGGATTATTAGGTTGGTACCACAGACCTTGACCGCTTTTCCATGATTCTACCTATTTCTTTCCTCCATTGTTGGTAGTATTCCTATTAGTTGATATATTTATTACCCTTGTGACCTCATGAGGTCTTGTTGACTCTAGAACATAGAAGGTGGGATTATTGGGAATGTCCGCGAGTCCCAAACATAGAAATATCCTTCTAGGCTGGTTATGCTTGTTGAGTAGCTTTGAAGCCTGTGCAGGGCCCTTAGGCTGATTGTGAGCTGTCGGGCAGCTATTTCGGTTGATCATATGATTTTCATGCATATAAAGAGGGTTTTCCACATTTTATTATGGTTTTTGGTTACGGACCTACGAAAACTAATTTTCTAAACCTTGCATGGCCTCGGGGGTCGTTTTTGATGAAATTGGATTTTGAAATGATTTGAATTGATACGTGGATCTTCTTGGGGTAAAATAAGGTTAAAGATATGGTTTTATCATGATTTACTACTATTGCTATACTCGACCAGGTTGGAGTCCTAGATGAGTTTCCTTACTGATTTGAAATGATATCAGGCTCTATCGGGTCGAGCATCTGAGATGTTTTTACTACTTTTTTAGACTCGGTTTTGCCTAGGCACCCTTGAAAGAGTTTTTAAGACATCTTTTACACTGTTTTAGTCCTAGACGGGGTCTAGGGATGCATATTTAAGACTTAGCCACTGTCTTGAACCTGGACTCGATTCTGGAGGACACATTTTGATATTGACTGTTAGTATGGGGTCTGGGACCTCCATGGACCTTACCGCTATGGGCCTAAGGATTTGGGCAACATGTGATGGGGGGAAAGGTATATGGTGGAGTAGAGCTATACGGGTTGTGTCCTTCCATGGAACCTGCCTGCTGGTCCCGATTTGCACCGGAGGAGGTACATACAGGGGTTCTATTTCACCCTGAGGTTTCCATGCGTCATATCATTTATTATTTGAGATACCACCCTTGTTTGTTGTGTGTTGATTGTACGCTCTGGGAGTATGGGATGCCATAGGCTTTGTTTTCACTTAATTACGTTCCTCGGTTGTATGGACGGCCGAGGGACTGTAGGTAGACTCTTGTTACTTTATTCCAATATCATTCCTTGTTACGGTCGAGTATGAGTATGATTACTGTAAGATTGTGAGTTCCTAGTTTGAGTTTGTATGACTAGATTGGGTAATTACTCCTGTATGTCGAGCATGTCTACCATTATTCTTCTCTCCCATTTCCTTATGCTTGAGGTTACTGGTATACTGCCTATTGTTAGAACTTATTTACATATATACTATTTTGCAAGGATCCTAGGTGCATCGTCCTTACTTTCACCTATGCCTGTTGTGTAGATATTCTATTTACTAGCCTTGTATGTTGTCTTCTGTTGTCTTCCTTCTGGGCTAGTTCTTATGTATGTTTTCGTTGATTTCTGTGACTATTTTTTTCTACCATGTCTTCTATTGCTCTTTTACTTTATATGTGACCAGTCAGCCTATGATACCTATTGGGTACCTTATGCTTTGCATTTGATGCTCACCCTACCCTCTGCATCTTTTGGTGCAGATCCTAGTGTGGGCCATCGCTGATAGATCGCTGGAGACTCATGCGGGGTGCTGTTTTTGGACCATCTAGGCTGAGGGTGTGCTCTTGGCATTCTGAGCTTGACTTAGTTTATCTTTTATATATTATGTACTTTGTCACTACTCGGAGACAGCTTGTGTATATGTATATTTCTTTTGGACCTTTGTACTCTTTATGTAGTTCGCGCTTCTATACGCTATGACACCAGGTTTTGGGTTGGTTTAGTTTCTGTTTTTCATATATGTTATCCTTGTTATCTAATTTTCTTATCTTGTTTCCTTGATTACACTATTCTTCTGTTTAAACTGTTAGAAAGTAGCACATTACTAACCATTCTAGGCTACGGGGATTGGTTAGCCTACTAGGGGGTTGTAGGTGCCATCATGACTAAAAAATTGGGTCGTGACAGCTTGGTATCAGAGCCTTAGGTTCACCGGTGTCATCGGTATAGGAGCCAATATCTAGTAGAGTCCTGCGGATTGGGGCGGAGACCTTCATACTCCATCTTTGGAAGGCTATAGTGACATCTTAGGAAAATGGACTTTTCCTGTTCCTCTTTCGTGCGTAGTATCCTTGAAAGTTTCTAGAAATCTCACTTATTCTTGTTCACTCTTCTGCAGATAGTTCATACGATATCTTCAGCTTCTGGTGGAGGAGAGCTCCTACCCCTGCACCTATGACTTCAGTCAGGGGTCGGGGTGGTCGCCGGGGTAGGGGTAGGGGTCGAGGGTGCCCAAAAATAGTGACACCTGCTAGAGCTGCTAGAGTGGATATAGAGCCTAAGTATGACTACAAGCCAGAGTTAGCTCCAAAGAAGTAGTATGTCGGCTCGGGGATAGCCCAGGCACCACCAGATTCGGTACTAGTTCCAGCATCAGTTTCTGTGCCAGCTTCAGCCCTAGCTCAATCTTTAGATATTCTGGGTTTGTTACTTCAGCTATTAGGTATGATTAGGGAGCGTGCTTCTGAGACAACCTAGACATCCGCTCAGGGGGCAGCCCTGGGTATTCATAGTTAAGGAGCACAGCCTGCTACTGTGACTCCCCGTGCTGAGGTTTATCCTGTTCATGGGTTGCCCAGCTTCTTGCTCCTCGCCCTACTATGACTGAGATAGAGCACAAAGCCTTTGGTAGGTTTTTGAGGTTGGCACCACCGAGATTTGGTGGTACATCGGGTCAGGACCCACATAACTTTATCACTACCCGCAAGGAGATGTTTCACAATTTGGTTTTATTGGAGACTCACAGGGTTAGCTACACTTCATATCAGCTTGAGGGTCCAGCAAAGTTATAGTGGAGGGAACAGGTTGCTTGCTGGCCTTCTACATTACCTTCATTGACCTGGTATGAGTTTTATGAGGCCTTTATGGCCAAGTTCTTTCCACAGAGTGACCGCAAAAGTCGGAGGGAGGATTTCACTAGACTTTCTCAGGATACCATGACCGTCTCAGAGTATTAGACTCGGTTCCATCAGCTTGCTCTATTTGGAGCCATGATTATGCCTACTGAGGCCAACAGAGTCCATAGATTTGGATGGGGGCTACGGAGAGAGTTCAGAGAGCCTACAGAGATACTGGTTGCTAGCGGTCGGTAATTCTAGGCCATTGCTGACTATGCCCGCACAGTTGTGGATTCGCATCATCATGACACCGGGGCCAGAGATAAGAGGCCTCGACATCAGGGTGGTTACAGTGGTTCTAGGCATAATGGTAGAGTTTCAGGCTAGTGGGGCCGAGGTTATCAACCACAGCAGCATTAGGGTCAATCTAGCCGATCGGTACAGGCATCACTTCAGGCTTTTGGTTTTCAGTTTGAGCAGGGTCAGGGCAGTCAACAAGGTAACAGTGGTAACCTGTCGAGAGGTACAGATTTAAGGGTATCAGGCTATGGTGGCCATTTGACTTCTGTTGGTTCATCTCGACCAAGTCAGTCATCAGGGGCTTGCTATACTTGTGGGGTTGTTGGTCACATTGCTAATGATTGCCCCCAGCAGGGTACAGTTCAGCCAGCCGAGCCGCTGCGAGCAGTTCAGCCTCAAGCTAAAGGGGTGGTGGTTAGGCTAGGGGTGGTGCCCCATGTGGTAGAGCAGGTGGTAGGGATGGCGGTCAGGAAGGTGGAGGTCTTCGTCAGTTCTATGCGGTCCCTGGGAGACCAGATGCAGAGGCCTCGGATGATGTGATCACAGGTATGATTTTTGTATGCTGTCTGGCAACTTATGCTTTGTTTTATCCTGGATCCACTTGTTCATATATATCTACCTACTTTCTTCCTTGTTTGGGGTTGGCTAGTGAGCCATTGTCTGTTCCTGTTTCTATTTCGACCACAGTAGGAGATTCATTAGTAGTGGATCGAATTGTGAGATCCTGTGTGATATATGTTGGTGATTTAGATGCTTGGGCTGACTTGATGATACTTGATATGTTGGATTTTGATGTGATACTGGGCAAAGATTTTGGATTGCTATGCCAAGACCATTACCATAGCCGTGCCCGATGTATCCCCGGGTATGTGGCAGGGTTCTGTTAGCCATGCACCATCTGAGATCATTTCTTGTCTTCGAGCTAGCAAGATGATATCCCATGGGTGTTTAGCTTATCTAGCATATGTCCGAGATGCTACTGCTGACCTTACATATCTTGAGTCTGTTCCTGCGGTTAGATACTTCCTAGATGTGTTTCTTACCAACCTACCAGGCCTTCCACCTGAAAAAGATATTGATTTCTCCATTGAGTTAGAGCCAGGCACTAGGCCCATTTCTATTCCTCCCTACCGTATGGCTCCTACTGAGTTGAGAGAGCTTAAGGAATAGCTCAAAGATTTGTTAGCTAAGGGGTTTATTAGACCGAGTGTATCTCCTTGGGGTGCTCCCGTTCTTTTCATGAAGAAGAAGGATGGGTCGATGCGAATGTGTATTGATTATTGTCAGCTGAATAAGGTGACTGTTAAGAATAGGTATCTGATGCCTAGGATTTATGACTTATTTGATCAACTTCAGGGTACCACCATGTTTTTTAAGATTGATTTGAGTTTCGGCTACCATCAGTTGAGGATTAGGGTGGAGGACATCCCTATGACAACACTCAGGACACGTTACGGCCACTATGAGTTTATGGTTATGTCTTTTGGGTAGACTAATGCCCCCGCAGCCTTCATGGACTTGATGCATAGAGTGCTTAGCCCGTACATAGATCTTTTTGTGATAGTCTTCATTGATGACATTCTGGTATACTCTCGGAGTAGAGACGAGCATGAGCAGCACTTGAGGATTGTACTTCAGACTTTGAGAGATCATCAGCTTTATGCCATGTTATCAAAGTGTGAGTTTTGGCTAGAATCAGTTGCATTCCTAGGACACGTGGTGTCCAAAGATGGGATTGGGGTTGATTGGGGTTGATCCGGGTAAGATTTCTGCAGTTTGTGATTGGCCTAGACTTAATACTCCTACCGAGGTTCGTAGCTTTATTGGGTTAGCTGGGTATTATAGACGGTTCGTCGAGGGATTTTCTTCCATAGCAGCACCTTTGACTATGCAGACTAGGAAGAATGTTCCATTTTAGTGGTCTAATCAGTGCGAGGATAGCTGCCAGAGGCTTAAGGCCTTATTGACTTCAGCTCTAGTTTTGACTTTCCCAGTTGAGGGTCAGAGTTTCTCCGTGTATTGTGATACTTCAGGGGTCAGTCTTGGTTGTGTGTTGACGTAGCTGGGTCGAGTGATAGCATATGCATCGAGACAGCTGAAGGTTCACAAGTGTAACTACCCCAATCATGACTTGGAGTTGGCGGTGGTAGTCTTCGCGCTCAAAATCTAGAGGCACTATCTTTATGGAGTTCATTTCAAGATATTCACTGACCATCATAATCTTCCATACATTATGAGTCAGCATGAGCTAAACTCGAGGCAGATGAGATGGATTGAGTTGCTGAAGGACTATGATTTCACTATTTTATACCATCTGGGCAAGGCAAACGTGGTAGCGGATGCCTTGAGTCGAAAGGCGGTGAGTATGGGCAGCCTAGCTTCACTTTCAATTTTTGAGCGACTATTGGCCTAGGATATCCAGTCCTTGGCTAACCATTTTGTTAGGCTTGACTTATCGGATCCCAACAGAGTTCTTGCTAGTGTTGAGGTTCGCTCGACTTTAGTTGATCAAATTCAGAGCCGACAGTTTGAGGATCAGAGTTTGCGTGAACTTCTTGATCAGGTGGTTCGGGGTGAGGCAAGCCCGGCTACCTTGGGTTTAGATGGAATTCTGAGGTTTGAGGGTCGACTTTGTGTTCCAAGAGTTTGTGATTTGATACAGTAGATACTCTGTGAGGCACATTGTTCCAGATACTCCATTCATCATGGCACAACAAAGATGTATAGATATCTGAGGCAGCTTTACTGGTGGGGTGGTATGAAGCGGGACGTGGCAGAGTTCGTATCTCGGTGCTTGAACTGTCAACAGGTGAATTTCGAGCACATGAGACCAGGTGGTTTGATGCAGTGACTTCCCATTCCTGAGTGGAAGTGGGAAGGTATTACTATGGACTTTCTTGTTGGTTTGCCTCATACTACTTGGGGGTTTGACTCCATTTGGGTGATCATTGATAGGCTTACTAAGTCAGCACATTTCATGTCGGTTCAGACTTCCTACAGGATAGAGAGGTTAGCTCAGATCTACATTCGTGAGATTGTACGGTTGCATGGGGTCCCAGCTTCTATCATTTCAGATCGAGGCACTCAGTTCACATCTTAGTTCTGGAGAGCTATACAGAAGGATTTGGGTATGGAAGTTCAGCTTAATACTGCTTTCCACCCTTAGATAGATGGCCAGTCTGACAGGACTATTCAGGTCCTGGAGGACATACTTCGGGCTTGTGTTCTTGACTTTGGAGGTTCATGGGATCCGTTTGTACCATTGGCTGAGTTTGTGTATAATAATAGCTTTCATTCGAGCATTGGCATGGCACCTTTCGAGGCTTTGTATGGTAGGCGTTTCAGATCTCCCATTAGTTAGTTTGATGGGTTATGGTCTAGATCGGAGGGTACAGATTTACTTAGAGATTCCTTAGACCGAGTTCTTTTCATCCAGGACAGACTTAGAGCAGCCTAGAGTAGGCAGAAGAGCTACGCTGATCGTAGACTTTGTGCCTTGGAGTTCAGTGTTGGTGATCTGGTTTTCCTCCGAGTATCACCTATGAAGGGCGTGATGAGATTTGGTCAGCGGGGAAAGCTTAGCTCCAGGTTTATTAGGTCGTTTGAGATTCTACAGAGGGTTGGTAGTATTGCCTACATGGTAGCCCTACCTCCGATGTTTTTAGTTGTTCACCCAGTTTTCCATATTTCGATGTTGCGCCGGTATGTGCTTGATGAGTCTCATGTGTTGCATTAGGATTCAGTTCAGTTGGATGGGAGTTTATCATTTGTTGAGGAGCCGATAGCTATTCTGGCCAGAGATATTAGGAGGTTGAGATCTAGGGAAATTTCGGTTGTGAAAGATCGAGGCATCATCCTATCGAGGAGGGTACTTGGGAGATCGAGAGTGAGTTGCATGCTCAGTATCTGCAGTTGTTCGAGCCTTAAGGTACTACCTTCTTCCTGACTTTCGAGGATGAAAGTATTTTTAGTACTGGATATTGTGATGACCCTTTTGGTCATCTTCACATTTTCGCATTTATTGCAATGTTAATGCCTTTCTGTAGCGGCACCAAGTCATTTATGGCTTGCTGGGACTGGTAGTTCGGTGCCCTGGTCTTTTGTTTGTTTTGCAGCTTGTCATTTGATGACATGTAGGTTATGACTTAACTCTCTTGACTTTGCGTATATCATGTAAAATTGTACTAGTTGGCATCCTTGGGTTGGGTTTTTAGGTTGGTACCACAGACCTTGACCGCTTTTATGATTCATCTTATTTGTTTCCTCCATTGTGGGTAGTATTCCAATTAGTTGATATATTTATTACCCTTGTGACCCTGTGAGGTTTTGTTGACTCTAGAAAATAGAAGGTGGGATTATTGGGAATGACCGCGAGTCCTGAACATAAAAATATCTTTCTAGGCTGATTATGCTTGCTGAGTAGCTTTGGAGCCTGTGCAGGGTTGTTAGGCTGATTGTGAGCTATCGGGAAGCTATTTGGGTTGATCATATCATTTCCATGCATATAAAGGGGTTTTTCCACGTTTTATTATGGTTTTTGGCTTCGGACTTATGGAAGCTGATTTTCTAAACCTTGCATGGCCTCGAGGGCCCGTTTTTGTTGAAATTGGATTTGGAAATGATTTGACTTGATACGTGGATCTTCTTGGGGTAAAATAAGGTTAAAGATATGGTTTTATCATGATTTACTACTATTGCTAGACTCGACCAGGTAGGAGTGCTAGCTGAGTTTCCGTACTGATTTGAAATGATATCAGGCTCGGCCGGGTTGAGCATCTGAGATGTTTTTATAACCTTTTTAGACCCGGTTGTGCCCGTTCACCCTTGGAAGGGTTTTTGAGACATCTTTTACACTGTTTTAGTCCTAGACGGGGTCTAGGCATGTATATTTAAGACTTAGCCACTTTCTTAAATCCGGACTCGATTTCGTAGGACACGTTTTGATACTGAGTTTTAGTATGGGGTCCGAGACCTCCATGGAACTTGCCGATCTGGGCCTAAGTATTTGGGCTGCATTAGACGGGGGGAAGGGTATACAGTGGAGTAGAGCTATACGGGTTGTGTCCTTTCGTGGAACTTGTCTCCTGGGCCCGATCGGCACCGGAGGAGGTACATACAGAGGTTCTATTTAACCCTGAGGTTTTCATGCATCATATCATTCATTATTTGAGATACCATCCTTTCTTGTTGTGTGTTGATTGTACGCGCCGCTAGTATGGGATGCCTAAGGTTTTGTTTTCACTTGAATGCGTTCCTCGGTTGTATGGACGGTCGAAGGACTGTAGGTAGACTCTTGTTACGTTATTCCAATATCATTCCCTGTTATGGTCGAGTATGAGTATTTTTAATGTAAGGTTGTGAGTTCCTAGTTTGAGTTTTTATGACTAGATTGGGTATATACTCCTGTATGTCGAGCACGTCTATCTTTATTTTTCTCTCCTATTTCCTTATACTTGAGGTTACCGGTATACCGCCCATTATTAGAACTTATTTACATATACACTATTTTGCAGGGATCCTAGGTGTGTTGTCCTTACTTTCACCTATGCCTGTTGTGTGTATATATTCTATTTTCTAGCCTTGTATGTTGCCTTCTTTTGTCTTCCCTCTAGGCTAGTTCTTATGTATGTTTTTGTTAATTTCTGTGACTGTTTGTTTCTACCCTGTCTGCTATTGCACTTTTACTTTATATGTGACCAGTCAGCCTATGATACCTATTTGGTACGTTATTCTTTGCATTTGGTGCTCACCCTACCCTCTACATCTTCTGGTGCAGATCCTAGTGTGGGCCATCGCCGATACAGCGCAAGAGACTCGTGCGAGGTCCTTTTTTTGGACCATCTAGGCTGAGGGTGAGCTATTGGCATTCAAAGCTTGACTTAGATTATCTTTTATATATTCTGTACTCTGTCACTACTCAGAGACAGCTTGTGTATATGTATATTTCTTGTGGACCTTTGTACTCCTTATGTAATTCGGGCTTCTATACTCTATGACAACAGGTTTTGGGTTGGTTAAGTTTCCGTTTTTCATATATGTTATCCTTGTTATGTAATTTCCTTATCTTGTTTCCTTTCTTCCGTTGTTCTTCTATTTAAACTGTTAGAAGGTAGCCTATTACTAACCGTTCCAAGCAATGGGGATTGGTTAGCCTACTAGGGGGTTGTAGGTGCCATCATGACCAGGAAATTGGGTCGTGACAACTTGCTATCAGGGATCTAAGTTCACCGGTGTCATCGGTATAGGAGCCAATGTCTAGTAGAGTCCTGCGGATCGGGGCGGAGACGTTCATACTCCATCTTCAGAAGGCTATAGTGACATCTTAGGAAAATGGACTGTTATTGTTCCTTTTCCGTGCGAAGTATCCTTGAAAGTTTGTAGATATCTAACTTATTCTTGTTCACACTTCTGCAGATAGTTCGTACGAGATCTTCAGCTTCTAGTGGAGGAGAGCTCCTGCCCCTACACCTTCAACTTCAGCCAGGGGTCGGGGTAGGGGTAGGGGTCGAGGGTGCCCTAGAGAAGCGGCACCTGCTAGAGCTGCTAGAGTGGATATAGAGCCTGAGTATAACTACGAGCCAGAGTTAGCTCCAAAGCAGTATCATGTGGGCTCGGGGACACCCCAGGCACCACCAGATTCGGTACTAGTTCAAGCATCAGTTTTTATGCCAGCTTCAGCCCCAACTCAGTCTTTAGATATTCTGGGTTTGTTATTTCAGCTATTCGGTATGATTAGGGAGCTTCCTTCTAAGATAGCTTAGACATCCGCTCAGGGGGAAGCCCTGGGTTTTCGGAGTTAAGGAGCACAGCTTGCTACTGCTGCTCCTTGTGCTGAGCTTGTTCTACTTCATTGGTTGCCCAGCCTCTTGCTTTTTGCCCTACTATGACTGAGCCAGAGCACAAGGCCTTTGGTAGATTTCTGAGATTGGAAACACCGATATTTGGTGGTACATCGGGTCAGGACCCACATGACTTTATCACTACCTGCAAGGAGATATTGCACCATTTGGGCTTATTGGAGACTCATGGGGTTGGCTACATTTCATATCAGCTGGAGGGTCCAGCGAAGTTATGGGGGAGGGCACAGGTTGCATGCTGGCCTTCTACATCACCTCCTTTGACCTGGTTTGAGTTTTATAAGGCCCTTATGGCCAAGTTCTTGCCACAGAGCGACCGACAGCGTCGGAGGGAGGAGTTCACTAGACTTTCTCAGGATACCATGACCGTCTTAGAGTATGAGACTCGGTTCTATCAGCTTGCTCCATTTGGAGCTATAATTATGCCTACTGAGGCCGACAGAGTCCGTAGATTTGGATGGGGGCTACGGAGAGAGTTCAGAGAGCTTGCAGAGATACTGGTTGCTAGCGGTCCATCATTCCAGGCTATTGAAGACTATGCCCGCAAAGTTGAGGATTCGCGTCATCATGACACCGGGACCAGAGATAAGAGGCCTCGACATCAGGGTGGTTATAGTGGTTCTAGTCATAGTGGTAGAGGTTCAGGATAGTGGGGCCGAGGTTATCAGCCGCAGCAGCATCAGGGTCAGTCTAGCCGACCAGTACAGGCATCACTTAAGGCTTCTATTCTTTAGTTTTAGCAGGGTTAGGGCAGTCAGCAAGGTAACAGTGCTCAGTTGTCGAGAGGCACAAATTCAGGGGCATTAGGCCATGGTGCTCATTCGAGTTCTGTTGGTTCTCATCAGGGGCTTGCTATACTTGTGGGGTTATTGGTCACTTTGCTAGAGATTACCCCCAGCAGTGTACAGTTTAGCCAACTGAGCCACTGCGAGCAGTGCAGCCTCCAGCTAAAGGGGGTGGTGGTCAGGCTAAGGGTGGTGCCTAATATGGCAGAGCAGGTGGTAGGGATGGCGGTCGGGCAGGTGGAGGTCGTCGTCAGTTCTATGCGGTCCCTGGGAGACTAGAGGCAGAGGACTCAGATGCTATTATCACATGTACAATTTTTGTATGCCGTCAGCTAGCTTATGCTTTGTTGGATCCTGGATCCACTTGTTCATATATATCTACCTACTTTCTTCCTTATTTGGGGTTGGCTAGTAAGCCATTGTCTGTTCTTGTTTCTGTTTTGACCCTAGTAGGAGATTTTTTAGTAGTGGATCGGATTGTGAGATCCTGTGTGATATCTGTTGGTGATTTGGATGCTTGGGCTGACTTGATGATACTTGATATTTTGGATTTTGATGTGATACTACGCACAGATTTTGGATTGCTATGCCAAGACTGTTACCATAGCCGTGCCCGATGTATCCCCGGTTGTGTGGCATGGTTTTGTTAGCCATTCATCATCTGGGATCATTTCTTGTCTTTGAGCTAGCAAGATGATATCCCGTGGTTGTTTAGCATATCTAGCATATGTCTGAGATACTAGTGCTGACCCTATATCTCCTGAGTTTGTTCCTGTGGTTAGATACTTCCTAGATTTGTTTCATACTGACCTACTAGTCTTTCCACCAGAAAAAGATATTGATTTTGCCATTGAGTTAGAGCCAGGCACCAGGCCTATTTCTATTCCTCCCTACCGTATGGCTCCTGCTGAGCTGAGAGAGCTTAAGGAGAAGCTCCAAGATTTGTTAGCTAAGGGGTTTATTAGACCGAGTGTGTCTTCTTGGGGTGCTCCTGTTTTCTTCATGAAGAAGAAGTATGGGTCGATGCGGATGTGTATTGATTATTGGCAGCTGAATTAGGTGACTGTGAAGAATATGTATCTGATGCCTAGGATTGATGACTTATTTGATCAGTTTCAGGGTACCGCTGTGTTTTCTAAGATTGATTTGAGGTCCGGCTACCATCAGTTGAGGATTAGGGCGGAGGACATCCCTAAGACAGCATTCAGGACATGTTACGGCCACTATGTGTTTATGGTTATGTCTTTTGGGTTGGATAATGCCCTAGCAACCTTCATGGACTTGATGCATAGAGTGCTTAGCCCGTACCTAGATCTGTTTGTGATAGTCTTCATTGATGACATTCTGGTATACTCTCGGAGTAGAGACGAGCATGAGTAGCACTTGAGGATTGTACTTCATACTTTGAGAGATCATCAGCTTTATGCCAAGTTCTCAAAGTGTGAGTTTTGGCTAGAGTCAGTTGTATTCCTAGGACACGTGGTGTCTAAAGATGGGATTGGGGTTGATCCGGGTAATATTTCTGCAGTTCGTGATTCGCCTAGACCTACTACTCCTACTGAGGTTCATAGCTTTATTGGGTTATCCAGGTATTATAGACGGTTCATCAAGGGATTTTGTTCCATAGAAGCACCTTTGACTATGCTGACTAGGAAGGATGTTCCATTTCAGTGGTCTAATCAGTGCGAGGATAGCTTCCAGAGGCTTAAGGCCTTATTAATTTCATCTGTAGTTTTGACTTTCCCAGTTGAGGGTCAGAGTTTATCCGTGTATTGTGATGCTTCAGGGGCCAGTCTTAGTTGTGTGTTGATGTAGCAGGGTCAAGTTATAGCATATGCATCTACACAGCTGAAGGTTCACAAGAGTAACTACCCCAATCACGACTTGGAGTTGGCAGTAGTAGTCTTCGCGCTCAAAATCTAGAGGCACTATCTTTAAGGAGTTTATTGCGAGATATTCAGTGACCATCGTAGTCTTCCATACATTATGAGTCAGCATGAGCTGAACTCGAGGATGAGGAGATAGATTGAGTTGTTGAAGGACTATGATTTCACTATTATATACCATCTAAGCAAGGCAAATGTGGGAGCGAATGCCTTAAGTCAGAAGGCGGTGAGTATGGGCAGCCTAGCTTCACTTTCAGTTTCTGAGCGACTATTGGCCTGGATATCCAGTCCTTGGCTAACCATTTGGTTAGGATTGACTTATCGGATCCCAGCAGAGTTCTTGCCAGTGTTGAGGTTCGCTCGACTCTAGTTGATCAAATTCAGAGCCGACAGTTTGAGGATCAGAGTTTGTGTGACCTTCTTGATCAGGTGGTTCGGGGTGAGGCTAGCCCAGCTACCTTGGGTTCTGATGGGATTTTGAGGTTTGAGGGTCGACTTTGTGTTCCAAGAGTTGGTGATTTGATACAGTAGATACTCCATGAGGCACATTGTTCCAGATACTCCATTCATCATAGCATAATGAAGATGTATAGATATCTGAGGCAGCTTTACAGGTGGGGTGGTATGAAGCGGGACGTGGCAGGGTTCGTATCTCGGTGCTTGAACTGTCAACAAGTGAATTTCGAGCACATGAGACCGGGTTGTTTAATGTAGTGACTTCCCATTCCTGAGTGGAAGTGGGAAGGTATTACTATGGACTTTCATGTTGGTTTGCCTCGTACTACTTGGGGGTTTGACTCCATTTGGGTGATCATTGATAGGCTTACTAAGTAAGAACATTTCTTCTCGGTTCAGAGTTCCTACGGGACAGAGAGGATAGCTCAGATCTACATTCGTGAGATTGTATGGTTGCATGGGGTCCCAACTTCTATAATTTCAGATCGCGGCACTCAGTTCACATCTCAGTTTTGGAGAGCTATACAGAGGAATTTAGGTACAGAGGTTCAGCTTAGTACTGCTTTGCAACCTAAGATAGATGGACAGTCTGAGAGGACTATTAAGGTCCTGGAGGACATACTTTGGGCTTGTGTTCTTGACTTTGTAGGTTCATGGGATTAGTTTGTTCCATTGGCTGAGTTTGTGTTTAATAATAGTTTTTATTCGAGCATTGGCATGGTACCTTTTGAGGCTTTGTATGGTAGGCGTTGCAGATCTCCCATTAGTTAGTTTGATGGGTTATGGTCCAGATCGCAGGTACAGATTTACTTAGAGATTCCTTGGACCAAGTCCTTTTCATTTAGGACAGACTTAGAGCAGCCCAGAGTAGGCAGAAGAGCTACGCTGATCATAGACTTCGTGCCTTAAAGTTTAGTGTTGGTGATCAGGTTTTCCTCCTAGTATCGCCCATGAAGGGTGTGACAGGATTTGGTCGGCGAGGGAAGCTTAGCCAAAGGTTTAATAGGTTGTTTGAGTTTCTACAGAGAGTTGGTAGTGTTGCCTACATGTTAGCCCTACCTTCGATGTTTTTAGCTGTTCACCCAGTTTTCCATGTTTCGATGTTGCGCCGGTATGTGCCTGATGAGTCTCATGTGTTACATTAGGATTCAATTCAGTTGGATGGGAGTTTATCATTTGTTGAGGAGCCGATAGCTATTCTAGCCAGAGATATTAGGAGGTTGATATCTAGGGAGATTTCGGTTGTGAAAGTGCAGTGGAGGCATCATCCAGTCGAGGAGGCTACTTGGGAGACCGAGTGTGAGTTGCGTGCTCAGTATCTGCAGTTGTTTGAGCTTTCAGGTACTCCCTTCTTCTTGACTTTCGAGGATGAAAGTCTTTTTAGTAGTGGATGTTTTGATGACCCTTCCAGTCATCTTCACAATTTCGCATTTATTGCAATGTTAGAGCCTTCCTGTAGCGGCCCCAAGTCATTTATGACTTGCTGGGACTGGTAGTTCGGTGCCCTGGTCGTTCGTTTATTCTTTTTAGTCGTTCACCTGTTTTAGAGCTTTAAACATAGAATATCATTGACTTTAGTCAACATTCTTAGCTAACGTACTCAGAATTGAATTCTGACAGTTCTGTTAGTTCCGGAGCGATGAGTTTGGTCTAGTTGGACCTTTAGTTGAGGCCTGAGAACGTTCGGTGTGGGGTTTGTATTGTTTTCTAAGTTTTCAGGCCATTTGGAGTTGAAAGTGTAACTTCGGGTGACTTTCGATAATTGGAGTGTCGGATTAAAAATTTGACGATTCCATCCGCTCCGGAATGTTGAGTTTGCGCTAAAAAGATTGTTGGTTTGGGTTTCGGGTGAGTTAGACTCATTTCGAGCCTTTGAGTTCTTTTTCATTAGTGTTGACTAGGGTCAACATTTCTCCAAAATGACCTTGTATGGAAGTTTCGTCGATTCCGTTGAGTCTGGAACGTCATTTCCACTCTATTAGCATTATTGGTTTTCGAATATCGATTTCCGATTGTTCCCAGAATGCCCCATCGAGTTTTTTTAAAATTGCAGAAAATCATATGCGGCCAGCAGCTATAAATAGCTGGAAATTCGTTTTTTCCAGCCATTTCTCCTCACTTATCTCACTCTAAACTCATTTTTCACTCTACCAAAATTGCTCTTGATCATTTCTAATCCTTGGGGAATCAATTGCTTGTGGATTTTCTGTGTTTTTCCGATTCTTGGTAAGTCATCTTCCCCACTTGTCCTTTTAGCTTCCCTTGAATTTTCTTAATTTCCTCCATTGTTGCTCCTACCAAAGATTGGATTCTTATGTAGCGCCTGCCCCTAGCTCGTGCATGCTTCGTGGAAGTAAAGGATTGTCCGTCTCGGCTTGAAATTCCATCTTTGTGGTAAGTAATTCTTGCCCAATTTCCGTTTTTATTTTCGAAATTTTCATTCTTTAATCCCCAACTTGGGCAGGCTATTTTGATGCCCTTCCCTTGTCCAATTATGCTCAAATTTGGAGCATACCTGCTTGGCATCGTTGGGTTAATTGTGGTTCTTTTTATTTTTGGTTTTGAGTTGTGGGCCCTGCGTGCCTGGTTTTGACCCGGATATCGACCCGGCTATAATTATAGCAATATGGGTATCGTTAGACTCGTCTTAACATTTTATTCATGAATTTGATTGTTTGATTCTCGTTTGGAGCTTTTCGGAGAAGCTCAACCTCGGATATCGTCGTTCCCGCAGCTTGTCATCTAACGACATGTAAGTTACGGCTTAACTACCTAGAATTCGCATATATCAGGTAAAATTGTACTAGTTGGCATCCTTGGGTTGGGTTATTAGGTTGGTACCACAGACCTTGACCGCTTTTCCATGATTCATCTTATTTCTTTCCTCTGTTGTGTGTAGTATTTCTATTAGTTGATATATTTATTACCCTTGTGACCCCGTGAGGTCTTGTTGACTCTGGAACATAGAAGGTGGGATTATTAGGAATGTTCACGAGTCCTGGACATAGAAATATCAATTTAGGCTGGTTATTCTTGCTGAGTATCTTTGGAGCCTGTGCAGGCTTGGTCGGGTCGAGCATCTGAGATGTTTTTACTACTGTTTTAGACTCGGTTGTGCCTGGGCACCCTTGGAAGGGTTTTTTAGACATCTTTTTCACTGTTTTAGTCCTAGACGGGTCTAGGCATGCATATTTGAGACTTAGCTACTGGCTTGAACCCAGACTCGATTCCAGAGGACACGTTTTGATTCTGACTTTTAGTATGGGGTCGAAACCTCCATGGACCTTTCTGCTCTGGGCCTGAGGCTTTGGGATGCGTGTGTCGGGGGGAGGGTATATAGTGGAGTAGAGGTATACGGGTTGTGTACTTCCATAGAACCTGCCTGCTGGGACCAATCGGCACCGAAGGAGGTACATACAGAGGTTCTATTTCACCCTGAGGTTTTCATGCATCATATCATTCATTGTTTTAGATAACACCCTTGCTTGTTATGTGTTGATTGTATGCTCTAGTAGTATGGGATGCTGGAGGGTTTGTTTTCACTTGATTGCGTTCCTCGGTTGTATGGGCGGCCGAGGGACTGTAGGTAGACTCTTGTTACTTTATTCCGATATCATTCCCTGTTATGATCGAGTATGAGTATGATTATTGTAAGGTTGTGAGTTCCTGGTTTGAGTTTGTATGACTAGATTGGGTATTAACTCCTGTATGTCGAGCATGTCTACCTTTATTCTTCTCTGCCATTTCTTTATACTTGAGGTTATCGGTATACCGCCCATTGTTAGAACTTATTTACATATATACTATGTTGCAAGGATCCCAGGTGCATCGTCCTTACTTTTACATGTGCCTGTTGTGTGTATATATTCTATTTTCTAGCCTTGTATGTGGCCTTCTGTTGTCTTCCCTCTAGGCTAGTTCCTGTGTATGTTTTCATTGATTTATGTGACTGTTTGTTTCTACCCTATCTGTTATTGCTCTTTTACTTTATATGTGCCCAGTCGGCCTATGATACCTACTGGATACTTTATGCTTCATATTTGGTGCTCACCTTACCCTTTGCATTTTCTGGTGCAGATCTTAGTGTTAGCCATCGCCGATAGAGTGGCGGAGACTCGTGCGGGGTGCTATTTTTGGACCATCCAGGCTGAGGGTGAGATCTTGGCGTTTATATCTTGACTTAGTTTATCTTTTGTATATTTTGTACTCTATCACTACTCGGAGACAACTTGTGTATATGTATATTTCTTTTGGACCCTTGTACTCCTTATATAGTTTGGACTTATATACGCTATGACACCAGGTTTTGGGTTGGTTTAGTTTCCGCTTTTCATATATGTTATCCTTGTTATCTAATTTCTTTATCTTGTTCCCTTGCTTTCGCTATTTTTCATGTTCTTCCGTTTAAACTATTAGAAGGTAGCCCATTACTAACCATTCTGGGCTACGGGAATTAGTTCGCCTACTGGGGGTAGTAGGTGACATCATGACCGAGAAATCGGGTCATGATAACATGATTTCAAAATCGTAGAAGTTAATGATTTTCATATACAGCTAATAACAATAAGTCAGTCAAGATACGTACCCGAATCTGTCATAGCATTTGTGAATTTTGACTCAAAATTAAGCAGAATCTTTTCTTTGTTCTTGACAAAGAGTTTTTGCTTTTCTCTCTCTTTTCCTTTATTGTTTTTCTTTCAGAATAATGTATTGATGGAATGAACGTATTCTACAATTTTAAAGGCAGAGAAAGGACCAGTTACTTTACTCCAACTCTCCATCAAAGTAGGAAGTGGGGAGTTATAACCAAAAGTAACTTCCCCTATTTATCCAATTAAATTTAGCTAATAAATAATATATTAAACCAAATAAAATTCAATAGCACGTGGGCCAAATGTTACATATTGATGATACAGATATAAATTATCAACTGCCAACACATAAAAATGACAAGGCAAGAAAGATCGAAAGGCAAATTAATATAAATGATAATTTGATAAGAATCTTCCTAAGATTACCGCTGACTTAAATAGACGATTAGTGGAACACAGAACAACTCTATTCAAATATAGACCATCATTTACATTTCCCCTAGTAATTCAAGATCCTGAAAGTTTTTAAAAAGGCAAAATGGTTTTCCAGGAATACGCCTGGTCGTGCAGGTAGCGTGCATTGGTCGCTCTCCGTGGGGGCCTTCCCTGTGTGTTCCTTTTATATCAATGTGTTGATCAAGTGTTTTTAAAATTTAATAGTGAACTTCCTCAATATGTCTAGCACCCATTTAAATTAGATTTTTGCACTAATTTAATAGCCCATAAAGGTCTTCATAAATCTATCAATATTTTGAGGGAAAAACAATAACTAGAGATACTTCCAAAACTTAAAGAGACTAAAGCTACATTTGTAGTTTGATTCACAACCGACCTCGTTCCAAAAATTGACATGAACGAGGTTAGATTTGCCGACCACATTTCAAGAAGGTCTATAGCCTAATTTAATCTTAGATGAGGAAGACAATTTTGATACACTAAAAAAGCAGTCTACTTTCATCAAATACATCTACATGCAACTGGGGATATAAATGGAAATACTAAAAAAGCAGTTTAATTTTATCAAATATATTTATATTCCACAGAAGATATAAATTCAATTCTTGAGCTCTGCTGTCCAGCGATCCAACGGAAACACAAACTTACAGAATGGAATTTCTAAACCTTCTCTATGCCCTCGATAAATATAGAATTGAATCTGAATCCTCAAAATCACTCAAACAAATATTTATTGTTCTCCTTTTGCAGTTTAGCTACAATAATTAGTGATTAAAACTCCTCTGTCTAATAAGATTAATAAATTAATTTTGACTAAGTTAATCTTGATCACTCATCGCCCTCGAGTTCCTAGGTAAGTAACTTAGGATAGAGAAGCAAAACTATTAAAATTATTAATTCTAAGTTCACCTAATCAGTAATGTTGAGGCTAGTTCCTTAAACTTAAGTAAATTCTTAAGAGGACACAAAATGCATCAAAGTTCAATTTTTACAAAAGAAGGAAATACAAATAGAAGCCATTCTCATGATATCTACAATTTTTTAAAGTAAGATATTCTCCCTACCTCCCACCTGACTTCACCCTCCCCCTCCCTCCCCCCCCCCCCAAAAAAAAGAAAAAACACACAAAACTACCATGTGAAAAAATAATAAAAGTATGGAAAAGTACAGATCTAAACTGCACATATAAGGTAAAGGCCACATAATATATCTGATAACAAGATAGATACATAAAATAAAGTAACATTTTAAATCAATCAAAGCACACAAACAAGTTATAAATCAAAAGCCAAGCTTCAAAGCTTCATGCTCCTTTTTTCATATTGCACCCTGGAGCACAAATACCCTTATTTTTATTCTTGAAGAATAGTATATAACCTTCACCTTGTCAAATACCTTAGAATTTATTGATGCTTATTGAACTAGTGCTCTTTTTAGTTATAAAGGCCTTATTGTGAAGATGATAAACCCACAGTTTCTGGATTGCAAAAATTTATATTGATACAAATATAAATTTTCAACTGCCAACGCAGAAAAATGACTAGATAAGAAAGAATAAAAGATAAATTGAGATAAATGACCATTTGATGAGAATGTTTCAAATATTATTATGACTTAAATAGAAAGGTAGTGAAATAAAAAATACACTATTCAATGCATCAACCATTATTTACATTTTCCTTAGTAATTCAAGATCCTAAAAATTTCTCAAAATGCAATATATTTTTTGAGGAATATGTCTGGTTGTGCAGGTAGCATGCATTGGTGTAATGACCCTTTCCATTATTATTGATGAGCTATTCATATGAGAAATCAGGTTAGAAAACTTCCGCATTGGGGAGTTCAAAATTTTGGGCTAGTCTAGTCTCGAATAAAATCTGAGCGAGGTGAGGTCTAGGGCAATCCGAGAAAAGATTGGGTGAAATAATTAAGTTGGAGCTATTTTTCGAAAAAGAATTCAGGTTAGTAGAACTCCCGATATAAACTTGACATAAAGGGGTTGATCTGGAACATCAAGGTTTAAAGGTGTGTTGTGAATGGGAAAAATTGGGAGGATGCCTGAGTTTTTTTCCGTGTTAGATGCTATAGAGGATGACACACTGCTACAACAATGCTGCTATAGTGGAGAAACTCATGCTATAGCAGGGGTCGGAGGTGGTCAACTCTGCTATAGACGGCAGCTTCCACGATGGCGGTGCTGCTATAGCGGGATTGAGCCGATATAGTGGGATTAGTCATTGTAAATGCAAAAACTTTTTCAAAAATGCACATTATTTTCCAAGAATGTTTTGGGGAGGGATGTGGAAACTTTGGGCGATTTCCACTAGTTTTCCACCATAAATATTCTTTAAGGTAAGTCTTTTATCCTCACTAACTAGTATTTCAATTCCTAGATCATAAATTGCTAGTTTGCACGTCTTGGGGAGGTTTTAGCTTACCCTAAACTGTAAAAATCTGGTGTAGAAGGGAATAATAGGGTATAAAACCATTGGGTTTGATTACAAGTCATTTTTTCATGATTTTAGGACCATAATTCGCTAGTATAACTATAAAATTGGTAGTTTATAGGTGAATTATTAGTGGAAAAGCACTAGGATGGGTGGAATGATCATAAATTTGGATTGGGGGTTCAGGATTAGGCTATAATCCGTGCTTAATAAGGTCATTGGTTGAATTTGTGTTTGCATTTCTTGTTTTTAGACCACAATCAAGCTAGAGTTTTAAGAAATGGGAAAGCTCCGGTCCAGTAGAGCATTCAGGCTTGAGTTGAGGTAGGTAATGGTTAACTTATGACCCAAATTACATAATGTGTGCATGTTAACTATTTCATTAGTATTGCTTGTATAATACGTGTTTAGGAAATAAGGAAATAAATGTTAAATGATATCTTGTTGTCAATCTCATGCAATGAACTTGTTTTAAATACTTGTTGGCTTTACAAGTGTGGGTTATATTCATTGTGGTTGTGATTGTTGTGATATCTGTGATTCTTTGGTTGGCTCGGGTACCACATTTGGTACAAATTATTGGTTGGCTCGGGTACCATGCCTAGTATAAGATATCTATCAGTTGGCTCGGGTACCATGCCTGGTAAATATTCTATTATAGTTGGCTCGAGTACCATGCCTGGTACATGTTTAGTTGTTCTTATATGTGTTGGTTCCATGAGTGAACCGGGCTTATTTGTTGTGATATATTTATTACATATTGGTCCATGAGTGGCCTGGTTGGTGCATTTGGATGCTGAGGTGGCTCTTGTGTAGACTGAGATTGCATGTTAAATACCATAGATGATGTCCTAAGGTTCCTTGGGTGGTCCCAGATACTTGAAAGGTGTGTTAAATTTGTATATGGGTTATTGTTGTGGTTTTGGACATGTCTCATGTGGTTGTTAAGTCAGGTTGATGACTGAGAGTCTTACTTGTATTCACTGACTTAGGTCATATATGTTTGTCATGTTTTACTAAGTTATAGTTGTGTGTTTATATTTCATATTTTTGAGTTAGCCGATGATCCTACCAGGACACTGTTGGTTTGCGTACTGATACTGCACTTGCTCTTCTTTTGTTGAGTACAGGACATATTCCGATGGCTCCTATGCAACCTCAATTATGATACGTACGTCTTCTGAATCTAAGAGTGAGTTGCATCTTCCGAGCTACCATGGATTCATCTACTTATTCTACTCCATTGTTCGAACTTGCATTCCTTTTATTTTGGGGTTGCATCTCCATCTGGTAGACATGTTTAGAGTTTTTGTACACGACTTTCAGATTCTAGGGGATTATTTTCCACATGCTTTACTACTTTGTTAAGTTAAGATGTGAATCTTGGTTTATCTATCAAATTTGTTTTTATCTACTTAGTTTGGTTAAGTGTGGGCTTTCTTTATTGGTTCTCCCACCAAGATTTTAGTATGGGTGCCACTCGCCATGGGTTAGATCATCAAAAAGATGGCATCAGAGCCCTAGGTTCATTGATCTCATCGTATCAAAATGGGTCTAGTAGAGTCTTGTGGAACGGTACCGAGACATCTATACTTTTCTTCGAGAGGCAACAGGACTTTAGGAAACTCTCTCTTCTTTATTCCTTCGTACTATAACTTGATTCCAATTGGTATTCGGTGGTCCAAATTGGTATCTGACTTCCTTAATTCTTTTGTCCGCAGATGATTAATACTAGACAAAATGGAGCAAGGGCAGCAGCTCCAACTACGGGATCGATAATTTATGGGCGAGGAAGGGGGAGAGCGACACCCGCAAGGGGTGGAGCTCAGGTAGCGGTTGACCAGAGGCCAGCATCATCTCCCCCACCCCAGGATCATGTTAAGAAAGAGTCTAAGGTAGTGCACGAGAAGGGCGCGAAACTAGAGATGGTAGCACCTGTTGGAGGTACAAGCCTTCCCTCTATGACTTCTGAGGTTATGGTAGCATGTGTTAGAGTTCCTCAGTGGGTTGGCTGGTAATGGATCCACTCCCACTATGTCAGCTACTCACGTTCCTGATGAGTTTCTAGCCCTTGAACAGGGTAACATATCTGTTATAGCCTATGAGGATAAGTTCCATGCCTTGTCTCGCTGTGCTACCCAACTATTGGGCACTGAGGAGTAGAGGATTCACTTGAATGTTAAGGGTCTAAATACTTAATTACAGGTTCTTTCTATTCACATGACTTTTCCAAAGAACAGTTTTATTGAGTTGACTGACTATGTGAAGAAATCGGAGGGGGTTAAGCATGTTGGGCAGGCTAAGGTATTAGCCAAGAAGTCTCGAAATATGAGAAATTTTTGTGGTTCATATTCTAGAGGTCCCAGTCAGCAGGTTCATTCAACTCGTCCTATTCATTTAGTCTTTCCAGCTTCTACAGGTAGTCATTCAGGGCTGTTCAGCAGTCTCCATCTCCTAGAGGCTAAGGGGCTTTTTATTTTTCTACCAGCAGGCCCTCTCTTGAGCGAGGATGTTTTCATTGTGGTGATCTGGGTCATTTTAAGAGGGAGTTCCCTATGAGGTAGGCAAGTAATCAGGTGCAGTAGAAGACTAAGGCTGTGGTTCAAGCAAGTGGAGGTGGTTATGACAGGGGATGCTCACTTGGTGGGTGAGGTAATAATCAGGGAGGCTGTGGTGGTAACAGAGGTAATTATGGCACAGCCATCTAGAGAGGTTTTCCTGATTGATGATAGAGCTCATGGTTATGCCTTCTCAGGCAAGTCTGCAACCGAGGCATCTAAGGTTGTGATAACAGGTACTATTCTCGTCTGTGACCGGATGACTTCTATTTTATTTGATCCGGGTTCCACCTATTCTTATGTATCTATTATAATTGCCTTAGGTCTAGACTTGATTTGTGATATTCTTAATTCTCCTATTCATGTTTCTACTCCGGTTAGGGAGTCTGTGATAGTGACCATGTATATCGTTTATGCTTTGTTATGTTTATGGGTATTCAGACTACGGTAGATTTGGTCATATTAGATATGATGGATTTTGATATTATATTGGGTATGACTTGGATATCTCTTTATCACATTGTGTTGAACTGAAATAATAAGATAGTCACTCTAGAAATGCCGGGTATTGCTAGACTAGAGTGGGGGGGTTTGTATAAGCTTAAGGAAATGAAGATCATATCCTTTATTCGGGCTAGAAAGCTAGTGGGAAGGGGTGACGATTTTTGAAATATTATTTTTGATCAAAAAGGGGATGTCTGGAATATGTTAAATGACTTTTGTCTTCCTTATGAGGAAATTGGCTTTTTTTAGAAACACTTATTTGCTAAACTTGCGTGTCCGAGTAAACCTGTGTTTCGGACAATTTTACTAATTATTCAAACTTGCATGCCCGAGGAAACATGTGTTCCAGGTGGTTTTGCTGGTACTCGTGATTGCTTACCCGAAGAGCACATATCCGTGTTATACTTTTTTCATATGTAGTTGAACCTATGGGTGGCCTACGAGGGGATTCAGGGAGCCCACGAGGAGGCCTACAAATCTATTTTGGGTTTGTCTACTTTTACTGCATTGGCCATATATCGCATTACACCCATCTCATCCCACATGTCATGGCATGTCTCTACATCCCTTCTCTTCCCATTAGGTTGTTTGTGTGAGACCCTGCATTTTTTTTGCATAATATATGTAGCGTGACATGAGTGTATGTTGTGTATATGACTTGGTGTAGCACTTCATAGGAATAAGTTTGCAAAGGAGTGGTAATATCAAAGAATTAAACTAAGGTTTTTGGTCAAAGGAAGCCCTTAAACAAAAGTTCGAGTTAAAGAAATGTCTCATGTAACACTTCACCAGTTCGGAAGGTTTAAATTAACCCGTACCTTTAGGGAAGCACTAATAGTGTCTAATATGCTAATAAGGATGTGTTATGAGGTATTATAATCACAAAATGGTTGTATGTTAAGTTTTTAATCAAGCAAGTTGCGAAATAAAAGTTGACAAAAGTTATCGTAAGTTTCTTTAATAAATTTTCTGAACTTTGGGTCAAATGTCTCGGAGCTTTTATACCAATTATATAAAGCTTTAGAGGGCCCCCGACCTACCAAATCAAAGTTCTATGAGTTTGTTTTCAAACACACAAAACCTCACGTCAAACCGATGTCGGAGTAAGAAGTTATGATTGTTTTACCGCGGACTCTCTGAGCTGAAAATCGGGGTGTCAAGATCAATTTAAAGCATCAAATTCACGTTTTAACACTCCAAAATAGCTCTGAAAAAGATAGAAAACATAAGGGAGGGTTCAAAGAGAGTTCTTGAATGATCAAGGTGCCTTTTAGTGATTTCTATCGCTAAAGTTTGCCCCCGTTCCTAGAAACGCGATCTCTATGTGTGGCAACCATTTATCCCTTTGATTAGCCATGTTTGAAGTTAGTTTCATAAGATATACCTTGGTATTTCTTGGTGGTTCTTTAAGCTTTACACTTGATTTGCTAAGGTAACTATCTCAGGGTTCTTTTATGATTGTTTTTACGAAGTTCTACGGACATTTCGTCAAGTTATGGTCCTTTTGGGAAATTTGTCAATTTAAGATTAATTATAAACTAGTTATAGGTGTGTATAAGTTGCGTATATATAGTGTTTGTGAAGCTTAATATGTAAGGAACAACATCCGTGAAGGAACTACAGACATTTGGACATTTGTTGGAAAGGTATGTCAAGGCTAAGCATTGTCCTTCCTTTGAGCACGAATTTTAGAAAATTCCTAAATAGTCAAATGCGATATTTTACTATTCTATTTCTAGAAAGACCTTCTGTGAAAGGAATTGGGATTGCAGCTGAAGTACTTTCGTGATATTATTAGGTTGATATTCCACTCGTTTGGTTATATAGTGTATTCAAAATCTATATGTCATTTTGTCGACTTCCTTAACTATATGTCTATATGTAGGAGTTCTTATTCTTCTTTGGGGGGTTGTAACTTAAATGATTAGAAAGGAACATTAAGAATATGCAACCAGCCCTCTTCCTCATAAAAATGATTTTTGGAAAATTTTAAATTAATATGTCGATTTCAAAAACTCTCAAATGTAACTCGTATATTTAAACTACCAAAGGACTTGGTTTTTGAAATACTTTCTTTTACAAACCATTAAGGAAACATATATAGAAACTAATTGAAACACCTTAAGATATTTATGAACATTTATAGGTTTAAGTTATCTTTCTAAACTCGAGTCAAGTATTCAAGCCTATTCTAAAAACCTATGAGGTTCTACGAGGAATTTACATGTTATACAAAAGTGATTACGAGATTATGAGAACAAGAGTACCGACAGGCTAAGATGGGAAACATTACTATGGTAACATACATGCCTTACAAATCCATGACATTACATGATATGCATCCCACTCTCGAGCTATAATCAGGAGGCATGAGGCCTATTGCCTATATTTATATGTATGAGATACAGATGGCCACAAGTTGGCGAATATGATGCCGGTTAGCTACTGGAAGAAACCAACATTGCTAGTATTTGGCTGGGTATGACATTCATTTGCATTGGTATATGTATACATATTCAATACATATGATTGCACGACTATATTATGCATATTTGATTTCTATAAGGTCTGATGTCATCCATGGAGGCTATCAGAGTTTCAGGTTCATGTGATATTTCTATTACCCTTTTTACAACATCTATTTATGATTCTACTTTCTTTCTTACATACCAATACATTTTTATTCATATTGACATTCCATTGCTTAGGGATACTGCATTTGTTTTGTGCGTGCAGGTGCAGGTAGGGATTCTGATCGACCCCTCCACTAGGATCTGGGGTTTAGCCGTGAGTTAGTAAACTCCACCTTTTCCTGGAGCTATCATAGGATGTTTACTTTTGTTGTACAATTTGGGTATAGTCGGGGGCTTGTCTCGACCAGTGCTTATAACACTCTTAGAGGCTATTATGGATATAGTATTCTGAGTTTCTTTCTGTAGCTTCCAGTCTTCAGTCCCTTAGGCTTGGCATGTATATGTAGGTATGTATATATGTCTTCAGTTGTAGCCTCATCAGTCATCCAGTACTTTATTATTTTTGGCTTGTATACTTTCGTCTATATGACTTGCTATTGTTCAGGTTATGACCTTAATGGTCTAGACTTAGTATTTCAGATGTTGTGCTGCCCAATTTTTTGTGCCCATAATTTAGTCAGCTGGTATGTTTCAATATCTAACTCGGTCGAATAAGGTATCAAGTGTCAGTCGCACCTCCCCTAGTTTGGGGCATGACAAACTTGGTAGCAGATCAGGTCGTGTCCCAGAGAGTCCACAAGTCATATCCCAGGGATTGTTGTGCACCACACTTATAATCAGGAGGCTACAGGGCATTAAGGAGTGGTTATATTTTTTTCAATTGATAGATTGTGCTATAGAGCTGAGTTATAAGAATATATGACATCTAAATCGTATTGTGTTTTGTATCTGACAGAGTACCTACTCTCACAAGTTGCACAGCGAGAGATAGGCATGTATCTGGGGGAATGTACTAGTCATTCCTAGCCAGGTCAAAGGGATAAATTTCCCTTAGAGGCACACAGTGAGTCTCCAGTACCCTCAGTTCCAACTTCCTCAGCACCTGCTGAAGCCCGGGAAGATGAAGTTCCCCCATCCTTACTAATTTTGTTGGTACCTAAGGCAGTTAGGGATACAGGACCACCAACACTTGTTGTTCCCCCACCAGATACTTGGGATCAGTGAATGAGAGAGGTTCAGGAGGTTTGACTTTACCAATTTATCAGTTAGAGGCAGGGGAATATAAGCGTGAGGGATTATAGCCATAGGTTTAATTCCTTGGTGAGGTATGCACCAGATATCGTATGCACTATGAGGGCCAAAGTTCATCATTATGTGGATGGTTTGGGGGATCATCTAATCAGAGAGTGTACTATAGCATCCCTACAGGATGATGTAGATATTTCTCGCATATAGGCTTTGGCTTAGACTACAAAGGACCTTTCTCGCCAGATATGGGACACCCATAGGGAAAGGGAGCAGAGTAAGAGGGCTCGTACTATGGGGTCGTATAGGGAGACACAGGGTGATTTTAGGCCCCCACTCTCTCGATATCAACCCTACCCAGCAGGTAGTGCTCTGCCAAAGATGCAGGGCCAGTAGTTTGATCATTACAGTCAGTCTGGACTAGGGCAGAGCTCAGTCTAGCCTGAGGGCCTTTAGCAGGGTCATTCTAGGCCGATGAGACAACCTGCTCCTCTATATACATAGTGCGGTAAGCCACACACCAATCAGTGTATACCAGGTTCAGGTGCATATTATCACTTTGTGCAGATAGAATATTTTACTAGCCAGTGCTCGAGGTTTGGCAAAGGTGAGGCAGCTCAGCCTTTAGGATCTGTAACAGCATCTTCACCCTTAGTCCTCCCCCCAAACTAGGCCCACAGTCTACTTAGGGTCATGGTAAAAGGAGAGGTGGAGGACAGACATCAGGTTTCAGTAGTGGCCAGAACCATATTTATGCACTCACAGGATGACAAGATTCAGAGGAGTCCTCGAATGTTGTCACAGGTATATTATTGATACCTTCTCAATATATTTATGCATTGATAGATCCCCGCTCTATATTTTCATATATTACTCTGTTTATTGCTGGTAAGCTTGACCTGAGATTTGAGTTGTTACCGCGGTCAGTTAAGGTGTCTACGTCAGTTGGTGACCCTATCATAGCTAGTTGTGTCTATCGAGGTTATATAGTGTTAATTAATGATTCTCACACCTATGCTGATTTAGTTAAATTAACTATGATAGACTTCAATGTCATTATGGGTATGGATTGGTAGGTAGCTTTTTATGCTAATATTGATTGTCATGTGAAGCTTGTCAGATTTCACTTTTTAGGTGAGCCAGTCTTGGAATGGAAAGGTAACACAGCCACGCCCAGGGGTAAGTTCATTTCATACCTTAGGGTTCGGAAGTTTATTGTTAAAGGCCATATATACCATCTAGTTCATGTCAGGAATACGGATAAGGAGTCAACAACTTTTATGTCGGTTCCTATTGTGAACGAGTTTCAGACGATATTCCCTCACAATCATCAATGAATTCCCCCAGAAAGAGAAATTGAATTTGTTATTGATTTCCTTCCTGATATGCAGCCTATATCGATTCATCCCTACAGAATTTCTCCTGTGGAGCTAAAGGAATTAAACAAAACAACTAAAGTATTTGCTCGATAAAGGCTTTATTAGTCCAAATACATCCCCATAGGGTGCTCTGGTGCTATTTGTTCGAAAGAAAAATGGCTCCTCATGGATGTGTATTGACTATAGGTAGCTAAATAAAGTCACGATTAAGAATAAATATTCTATTCCATGGATTGATGACTTGTTTGACCAGTTACATAGTGCCAAATGCTTTTCTAAGATTGTCTTACGATCTAGTTACCATCAGCTGCGAATTAGGTATGTTCATATCTCGAAGCCTTCTTTCAAGTAAGATATGGACATTTTGAATTCCTTGTCATGTCTTTAAGGTTACTAATTCCCCCGCAGCCTTTATAGATCTTATGAACCGGTTTTTTGAACCATTCTTGGACGTATTTGTGACTGTGTTTATTGACGACATCCTATATGTTCACAGTCGAAAGCCAAGCATGCAGACCACTTACGAGCTATATTGTAGACTCTCCAAGACTACAAGTTATATGCTAAATTCTTTAAATGTGGATTTTGGCTAACATCTGTAGGTTTTCTCTGTCATGTTATTAGCGGCGACGGTATTAACGTTGATGGCCAAAAGATTGAAGAAGTGATGAACTGGCAAGGCCCTTGAATCCGACAGAGGTCTGTAGCTACCTAAGCTTAGAAGGATATTACAACAGCTTTGGGGAGGGATTCCCCTCTATCTCCGCACTACTGACAAAGCTGACACATAAGGCATCTAAGTTTCAGTGGACTGAGGCATGCGACTAGAGTCTCTAGGAGCTAAAGAAAAGGCTTACCCTAGCACCTATCTTGTCTCTTCAGATAGTACTGAGGGCTGTGCTGTATATTGTGATGCCTCGAGGATTGGCCTAGGTTGTGTTCTTATGCAGCATGGAAAGGTTAGAGCATACGCCTCCAGACAACTGTGAAAACATGAACATAACTATCCTACTCATGATCTTGAGTTGGCTGTAGTTGTCTTTGCCTTGAAGATTTGGAGGCATTAGTTATACGAGGTTCATATTTATGTTTTCACTGACCACCAGATCCTTCAATATTTGTTTAAGTAGAGAGAGCTAGACCTATAATAGAGGAGATGGATAGAATTTCTAAAGGACTGTGATGTTGACATTTTCTATCATCTTGTAAAAGCTAATGTATTGCTGATGCGCTCAGCCAGAAGTCCATGGGCAGTCTAAGCCACATTAAAGCTGATAAGGTCAAAATGACAAAATATCTACGCCAGGTTGCTAGTTTATATGTGCAGTTGTTGGATGCAGAGGATGGAGGTGTTATCATTCAGAGTACGACATAATCTTTCTTTGTTACTAAAGTGAAAGAGTGAAATCACGAGGATCTTGCATTAATGAAACTGAGGGAAGGGATTCCGCAGCAGCAGCCTTTATTTGAGCTGAATAAAGATAGTGTCCTTAGATACCAGGGCCACTTATATGTATCGACAATAGGAGAGCTTCGTGTGAGGATTCTTTCAGAGGCCCATTATTCTAGATATGCATCTCACCCTGGAGCGATGAAAATGTACAGGGACTTTCGTCAGATATTTTTGTGGAATGACATGAAAACAGATATCATTAGCATGGTAGCCCAATTCCCCAACTGCTGGCAAGTTAAAAAGGAATGGCCTGGAGGCCTAACTCAGTATATAGAGCTTCTATTGTGGAAATGTGACATGATAAATATGGGCTTCATTACCGAATCACCTCGCACACCACATATATATGATTCTATTTGGGTAATTGTTGATAGGCTGACAAAATCAGCTCATTTCCTGCCAGTCAGGATGACATATTCAGCTGAGGATTATGCCAAGCTTTACATTGGAGAGATTGTGCGCCTTCATAGAGTCCCATTATCTATTATCTCTAACCGAGGGGCTCAGTTTATGGCACATTTCTGGAGATCTTTTCAAAATGGTCTAGGAACTCAGGTAAATCTTAGCACCGCTTCTCATCCATAGATTAACAAATAGGCTAAGCATACTATTAAAACCATTGAGAATATGATATGTGCCTACATGCTAGATTTTAAAGGAAGCTAGGATGATCATCTACCCCTTAATAAGTTTGCTTATAATAATAGCTTCAAAGCTAGTATCCCGATGGCTCCTTATGAAGCACTATACGGGCAGAAGTACATGTCGCCGATTGGTTGGTTCAAGGTCTGGGAAGCAGAGTTGCTAGGTCCCAATCTAGTCCAGCAATTAATAGAGAAGGTAAAGCTTATTATAGAAAGGGAAGAAAATGGAAGCTTAGCCTCAGGTATGTTGGGCTATATAAGATTATTTGGAAGATCGGAAGATTGGCGTATGGGCTTAATTTGCCTTCAGAATTGGAAGCGGTCCATCCTGTCTTTCATGTATATATGTTGCAGAAGTGCATTAGAGATCCTTCACGTATTACGCCCGTTAAGGATTTTCACATCGCTGAAGACTTGTATTATGCTGAGGTACCACTGGCTATTTTAGACAGGCAGGTAAGAAAGCTTCAAACTAAAGAGGTGGCTTTCGTGAAAGTGTTTTGGCAGAATAACAAAGTCTAGGAAATGACTTGGGAAGCTGAGGAGGAAATAAGGAAGAAGTACCCCCAGCTATTTACGACTTAACGTGAGTCACATTTCAATAATTGACAATTATTGTTTTACAACAACTTAATTGGATATTAAATAATTTCAAAGTGCTATTTATATAGCTTGTCGCGAGGTGGCTATCCGAAGTCTTGTTATTGAATTTTTAGAATTGGATTTAAGGTTTGAGATCGTTAAAATTATAGCCTCGCAAATGACATATTAGCAACAATGGAATGAAACCAAGGAATTGTTTTGATCCATTCACGGGTGAATGTTCTTAAGGGGGGGAGAATGTGAGACCCTGTTTTTTTTTTTTTGCATAATATACATAGCATGGAATGAGTGTATGATGTGTATATAACTTGGTGTAGCACTTTAGGGGAATAAGGTTGAAAATGGGTGATAATATCAAAGAATTAAACTAAGGTTTTCGGCCAAAAGAAGCCCTTAAACAAAAGTTCGAGTTAAAGAAATACCTCGTGTAACACCTCGCCCATTCGAAAGGTTTAAATTAACTCGTACCTTCAAGGTAGGACTAATAGTGTCTAATATGCTAAGAAGGATGCATTATAAGGTATCGTAATCGCAAAATGGTCATATGTTAAGTTTTGAAGTCAAGCAAGTTGTGAAATAAAAGTCGGCAAAAGTTATCGTAAGTTTCTTTAATAAATTTTCTGAACTTTTAGGCAAATGTCTCAGAGCTTTTCTCCCAATATAGAAAGAGTTAGAGGGCTTCCGACCAACCAAATTAAATGTCTACAAGTCTAGTTTCCAACGCACAAAATCTCACGGCACGCTAATGTTGAAGTAAGATGTTATGACAATTTTACCGCGGACAATATGGGCTAAAAACCGGATCGTGAACCGGGTTGCAAACCAGGTCGGGTCAAGATCGATTTAAAGCATCAAATTCACGTTTTAACACTCCAAAATAGTTCTGAAACATAGAGAAAACATAAGGGAGGGTTCCAAGAGAGTTCTTGAGTGATCAAGGTGCATTTTTAGTGATTTCTATCGCTAAAGTTTGCCCCTATGCCAAGAAACACGGTCTCTACGCATGGCAACTTTTTTCCCCTTCGATTAGCCACGTTTGGAGCTAGTTTCAGAAGATAGAACATGGTAGTTCTTGGTGGTTATTCAAGCTTTATACTTGTTTATGTAAGGTAACCATCTTGGGGCTATTTTATGATCATTTTTACGAAGTTCTACGAACGTTTCATCAAGTTATGATCTTTTTGGGAAACCTGCCAATTTAAGCTAAATTATGAACTATTTATAGGCGCATATAAGCTACATATATATAGTGTGTCTGAAGCTTAAGATGTAAAGAACAACTTCCGTGAAGGAACTACGGGCATCCAGACATTCTTTGGAAAGGTATGTTAAGACTAAGCATTGTCCTTTCTTTGAGCACGAATTTTAGAAAATTCCTAAATCGTCAAATGCGATATTTTACTATTCTATTGATAGAAAGACCTTCTGTGAAAGGAATTGGGATCACAGCTGAAGTATTTTTGTGATATTATTAGGTTGATGTTCCACTCATTCGATTATATAGGGTATTTGACATTTATATTTTATTTGTCGGCTTCATTAACTATATGTCATCAATATGTAGGAGTTCTTATTCTTCTTTGGAGGTTGTGACATAAGATAATTACAAAGGAATATTAAGAATCTTAATTCACAACCAGCCCTCTTTCCTAGCAAAAATTATTTTTGAAAAACTTTAAAATAAATGTCAATTTCCAAAACTCTCAAATGTAATTGGTATGTTTAAACTAACAAAGAACTTGGTTTTTGAAATACTTTCTTTTACAAACCATTAAGGAAACATATATAGAAACTAAGTGAAACACCTTAATATCTTTATGAACATCCGTAGGTTTAAGTTACCTTTCTAAAGTCGAGTTAAGTGTTCAAGTCTATTCAAAAAACATATGAGGTTCTACGAGGAATTTACATGTTATACAAAAGTGATTACAAGATTATGAGAACAAGAGTACCGACGGGCTAAGATTGGAAACATAACTATGGTAATATACATGCCTTACAAATCCATGACATTACATGATATGCATCCCACTCTCGAGCTATAATCAGGAGGTATGAGGCCTATTGCCTATATTTATACGTATGAGATACAGATGGCCACAAGTTGGCGAATATGATGCAGGTTAGCTACTGGAAGAAACCACCATTGCTAGCATTTGGTTGGGTATGACATTCATTTGCATTGGTGTATGTATACATATTCAATACATATGATTGCATGACTATATTATGCATATTTGATTTCTATAAGGTCAGATGTCAGCCATGGAGGCTATCAGAGTTTCAATTTCAGGTGGTATCTCTATAACCTTTTTTACAGTAGCTATTTATGATTCTACTTTCTTCCTTACATACCAATACATTTTTATTTGTACTGATGTCCTGTTGCCTAGGGATGCACCATTTTTAATCGTGCATGCAGGTCCAGGTAGGGATTCTGATTGTCCCCTCCACTAGGATCTGGGGTTCACTCGTGAGTTGGTAAGATCCACCTTTTCCTGGAGATATCATAGGATGTTTACTTTTGTTGTATAGTTTGCGTATAGTAGAGGTCTAGTCCCGACCAGTGCTTATCACACTCTTAGAGGCTATTGTGGACACATTATTCTGGGTTTCTTTTTGTAGCTTCTAGTCTCCAGTCCCTTAGGCTTGGCATGTATATGTAGGAATGTATGTATATCTTCAGTTGCAGCCTCGTCATACATCCAGTTGTTTACTATTTTTGGCTTGTCTACTTTCTTCTATATGACTTGCTATTGTTCAGGTTATGACTTTAACGATCCAAGTTTAGTATTTCAGATGTTATGCTGCCTAATTTTCTAGGCCCCAGTTTAGTTAGCTGGTATGTTTCAATGGCTAACTCGATCGATTAATGAACTGAGTGCCAATCGTGCCTCCCCTAGTTTGGGGCATGACAGTTTTCTAGTTAGTATTTTGTGTTGCTTGTATCCTCTGGGCTTATAGGGGTACAGTTTGATTCTTGGGTTGTTTCTTATACCTTCTGGGCTTATGGGGGGTCTGATTGGGTTTACTTATTGCCATTCATATCTCTCGAGGTATGTACCTTATGTTTTCTCTATGTTATTTTGTTAGATAGTTGCTTTACATTTCTTGTAGAGTTATTCTCATGTCTTATCGTAAAGGGTATAGCTTTGGTAGGTTAACCTATTTTCTGACCCTTTTTTTCTTACTCTTAGTATATTCACATTTATTTATACTTGTATCTTATCTAAGCTCAATCGGCCTATGATGCCTACTGGGTACTGCATACTTTGGTACTCATGTTGCATTTCTACATCTTTTTTTGATGTAGATGTTAGTACGAGTTATCACCAATTATGATGTCCTCGAGTGGTGCTACTAATCATAGATAAAGGGTGATCTCTTAGTGCCCGGATTTGATCCATCTCCTTCTACTTTCTGACTAGTCTTCTATTGTACTTTCAGATACTGTTCTATATTTATTATATCTATCTAGTACATCTATGTTGTAGCAACTCTTGTACTGACTCACACCAATTCTTAGGAGAATATTTTATATTTTAATCTCTTCCCTCCTTATTTACTTATGCTTGTTTCATTTATCTTCTGCTTTTGTTTCATTCTCGAGTTAGACTGTTACTTGTAGTCTCAGGCTAAGGGTTTGTCTTACCTACTGGTGCGTTATAGTATGTGTCATCATGACTAGGGAAATTGGGTCATGACAAGAGGCCAGGTGGTTTGACTCAGAGGCTACCCATTCAAGAGTGGAAATGGGAGCGGGTAGCTATGGATTTCGTGGTAGGCTTTCCATATACCTTGCGTAGATTTGATGTTATATGGGTGCTCATGAATAGGTTGACAAAGTTTGTTCACTTTGTGCCTGTTCAGACTTCCTACAGTTTCGAGTGGTTGTTTCAGATCTACATTTGTGAGATTGTCCCTTTGCATGGGGTGCCTGTTTCTATCATTTCTAACTATAGAACTTAGTTCACTTTATTTTTTTGGAGGTCTATTCAGAGAGAGTTGGGTACCAGAGTTGATCTTAGCATTGTTTTTTACCCATAAACTTATCGTTAGTCAGAGCACACTATTTAGGTTCTAGAGGATTTGTTGTGGGTTTGTGTTATTGCTTTTGGAGGTTAGTGGGACCAGTTTTTATCCTTGGTGGAGTTTGAGTATAATAATAGTTACCATTCTAGTACTCAGATGGCTCCATTAGAGGCTTTGTATGGTAGGTGGTGAAGATCTCCAATGGGTTAGTTTGATGCCTTTAAGGTTAGGCCGTGGGGTATTGACTAGCTTTCTGATTCTAGGGATAAATTTTGGGTCATTCAGGAGAGGCTTCGTACTACCCAGAGTAGGCAGAAAAGTTATGATGACCGAAGGGTTTGAGACATAGAGTTTATGGCTAGTGACTGTGTGTTCCTTTAGGTGTCACCCATGTAGGGTATGATCAGGTTCTAGAGGAAGGGAAAGCTCAGTCCTAGGTTTATTGGGCTATTTGAGATCCTTTGTTTCATTGGGGATGTTGCTTATGAGTTGGCCTTGCCTCCTGCTCTTTCAGGTATTCATCCCATTTTCTATTATTCTATGTTTCGGTGATATGTTTCGAATGAGCCTCACAAGCTTCAGTGGGATTTAGTTCAGTTGGATGAGTCTCTAGCCTTTGACGAGGAACATGTTTCTATTTTGGATAAGCGGGTTAGGAAGTTGAGGTCCAAGCAGATTCCATCAATTAAGGTTCAGTGGTGGCATCATCTTATCGAGGAGGCTACTTGAGAGATCAAAACCAACATGCAGACCCATTATCCTCACCTTTTCGAGCCTTCAGATACTTCCCTTTTTTTTGACTTTCGAGGACAAAAGTCCTTTTAGTAATGGATGTTGTAATGATCCTTTAGGTTATTTTCTTGTTTTTCATGCTTTTTCTGTATTTTGAGCTTTTCCACATTGGCTACATGTCATTTATGACTTGTCGAGACTGATGGTTCCTGGGCGGTTTGTTTGTATTTTATGCCTATATCTCTGGTTTGAAACTCTTAAAGCTGGTAGAGTTGACTTTGGTCAACATTCAGAGAAGACGACCTTGGATGGAATTTTTGTCAGCACTGTTAGCTCCACAATTTTGACATTGGGGAGAGGGACCTTTAGTTTGGCTCCCGAGGCTTCTGAACTCATTTTGGGTTATTAGGTTCCTGTTTGGTAAAAGTCAATTTTTGGGTGTGGGGCGCAGTTTTCAGTAAAACAATCTTTGTTTGGAATTTAGTCAATTATGTTGAGTCCAGAATTCTATTTTTTGTGGGGTAGCATAATTCGTTTGCATCCGTAAGACATCGGATGAATCCCGAGGTTCCATACAGTGATGTTTTAAGTTGAAAATTTTGTTTGTGTTGCTGGTTGCTATTGCAGCAGTACCCAACCCTTTGCCTATATATGAGGTTGGCTGCATTCGCGAAGAAGAGGCATTGGCCTCACCTCCTTTTGCCATTTGCCTACGCATGGCCCTGGCCACCTATGCGTGCCCACGTGTGAGGTAGCCAGCTCACCTGTGCGATCAGGGGCATTAGGCCCTGCCTCTGCTTGCCCTTGGCGTGCGTGAGTGCCAATCTACCTACCCCATGTGTGGTGGCCTACCCGTGTGCATAAAAGCCTATGCCCAACAGCTATTTAAGTGATAAACTTTGTTTTTTCCTCCATTTTTTTTGAATTTCTTCCATTGCAAAGAGCTTGTAGGCTGGTTCAAAGCTTCCACTTCATCCCTTTTTGTCCTGGTAAATTCACCATATTTTCCTTCTCCTTTTTCGTCATTTAATTAATGTTATCTTTCATTTAAATTCTGTTGATTCCTTGTTTGAAGACTCTTGATCAAGCAAACTTTCGAGGCTGTTTTGGGCTCCGAAATGAGTCATGTTTGTTCTTAAATTTTTTGCATGGGTTTATAAACCTTCTACAAAAGCAATTGTAAAGTTTGTTTTTTGTTTCTTTGCGCTAGCCCTGAACTGTCATTCTTCTCATTGTGACACTTGGATTATGTTTATGATAGCATGGCAGCATTCTGAGGCTTGTCAGAATGGGAAGGCACATGATTGGCAGTTCCTGCTCGCAGTTCGGCCCCTAAGTAGGTTACAGTTTATTTTCCTTGGACTTGGCTTAGTTAGATTATATATTTTATAAGTAAGTTGAACGATTAGGTTAAGTTTTAGGTTGGAATTAGGCTTAAAATTTTGTCTTGGTACAATTGGCTATTCCTGGACCATAGACTAGAATTATTACTGCTTATCCTTAATTTTGGGTTCTTTAGCCTCACTCTGGTAGACTAGAATCTTAGAGTACTTTAAGGTGGTTTTAAAGATAGAGTAGGTATTTTTTTACTTAATTTTATGTTTTCTTCCGTTTCTTTCACTTATATTTACCATTTGTGTGCAACTGTGGGCCCGAGGCCATAGCACGGATTCGACGAAGTTCCAGGTCAGTTCTCTTTTTTGGAGGGTGTTTTACCCTATTTTCCTTGTACGTATGCTATATTCTCTGGATTTTGAAATTTACATATTCATACTGCAGTTGCATAGATAACAGTACAGAATTGAAGGAAAATACAGGATTTTTCGATTTAAACTTGAGAGTTTCTACTTTTACTATGATTTTTGGATTCAAAGGAATTATCTCATATTTCATCACTGGTTTTGGAAAAGAAAGAAAAGTTACCACTTTTTATGCCGGTCTAAGGGATGTTTCAGGACCTTTTCTCTATTTACTTTCTGTTGATGAGTCTAATGTTTGATTTTGGGCGGTCTGATGAGCACATATCCAGGTTTATTTTTATGCATATGTTGATGAGTCTGAGGTTAAATTTTAGGCGCCTGAGGGACCTGATACTGGGGTTTATATTCCTGTATTGGTCACATTTTGCATCATACCATCTCACGATGCATCACATATGCTTGTTTGTACTTGGATTGACTGTTGTGCTTATTTATTATTATTATCTTGACCGTCAGCTTAGGTAGTCCTTTTTTATGTTGATAATTACAGTTAGGTAGATCCTTGTAGCTAGATTACTTTCATGTAGCTTATATTGTATATTATCTTTTTGAGCTCGGTCGGCCTATTATGCCTACTGAGTACCCCGTGTTTGGAACTCATACTACACTTCTGCATCTTTTTTTGATGCAACACCTAGTACGAGCCACCCTCATTGACCCTTCAATTATTCATGGCCAGTTGTTGCTCGGATCGTAGTTAGCTCCCTGCATTTGGAGATTCTTTATTGCTTTTCATCTACCCTTCTATCTATATTTTGTAATTTTATAGACAATACATGTTTTATAGCTTTATTCAGTACTTTAGATGCTCTTGTACCGGTGACACCAGGTTTGGGGTTGGTCTTTTTATATGTTTGTCTCCTCAGTCACTTTGGGGCCATTTTGTACATTTATTTTTGTTGCTTTATAGCTATATTGTTGGGGCCCTTCTTGTATGTTTACCTTCTACTTTTTGTTATTTAAAATGTTTTATTGCACTTCTGCATTCTTGGGTTGGCTTGTCTATCGGGGGCTATTTAGGCACCATCATGGCCCAATTTTGGGTCATGATAGATTTCGAGTCTGATACCCCATCTCCTCAGTCAATTCTTGTAGTCAGTGAGTTTACAAAAGTGTTTCCTGAAGATATGCCCATAGTTCCTCCTGAGAGGGAGATTCACTTTAGGATAGACCTTCTTCTAGATACGCAACCCATATCCATTCGTCCTAATAGAATGGCTCTAGCAGAGCTTAAGGAGTTGAAAAATCATCTAAGAGACCTCCTAGACAAAGGTTTCATAATAACCAGCATCTCTCCATGGGGTGCGCTAGTTCTCTTCTTGCGTAAGAAAGACGGTTCGCTCAGAATGTGCATAGATTATCATCAGCTAATCAAAGTTACAATCAAGAATAAGTATCCCATCCCCAGCATTAATGACTTGTTCGACCAGCTTCACGGTATGAGTTATTTCTCCAATATTGACCTCAGATCCAATTATCATCAGCTTAGAGTTAGAGAGTGTGACTTTTCAATGAAATCCTTTAGAACTTGGTATGGTCACTATGAATTTATAGTTATGTCTTTTGCACTAACGAATGCTTCTACAGCCTTTATGGATTTAATGAACAGGGTATTCAAGCATTACTTGGATATGTTCATCATTATCCTCTATATGGCATCCTTATATATTCTCGGAGTGAAGAGAAGCATGACATCACTTGAGGGTTGTGCTGCAAACTCTCAAGGATCACTAGTTATTTTCCAAGTTCGGTAAATATGATTTTTTTTAAAGCCAGTTGCCTTTCTTGGTCATGTGGTGTCTTGTGAGGGCATTTGGGTAGACTTGCAGAAGATAGAGGCAGTAAGGAATAGTCCACGACCCACTCCTATGACAGACATTAGGCGCTTCTTGGGTTTGGCTAGGTACTACAGAATATTTGTTTAAGGGTTTTCATCCATAGTTACCCCGTTGACCAGGTTTATTCGAAAAAACGTTAATTTCAAGTGGTCAGATGAGTGTAAGAAGAACTTCCAGGAATTGAAGACTAGGTTGACCACAACTCCTATTTTGACTCTACTAGACGGTTCAGATGGGTTCATCGTGTATTGTGATGCATCTAAAGTTGGCTTGGGTTGTGTTCTGATGCAGCATGGTAAGGTCATTGCATATGCCTCCATATAGCTTAAGATTCATGAGAGGAACTACCCAACTCATGACCTTTAGTTAGCAGCAGTTGTTTTTGCCTTAAAGATTCGGAGGCACTACTTGTATGGTATTGTAACGACCGGACCCGTCGTTACTTTAAGAATCGCGAAGTCGAATTATTTCGAAAACTAATTTAAAGTGTGTTTGTTTAAGTGGGGTAACGTAGTGGAAAATTTTTAATTTCTAGAAATAATTTGGGCTGATGTCACTCCACTTTAGCTATAATTATTCTGCTATAGCAGTGATTAATCTGCTATAGCGGGACCGCCATAGTGGAATGGCGGGAGGCAGAAGCCTCAGGATGGGATTTAATAAAAGATTCTCTCCTTCTCAGTTGAAAAATATACGAGGGTTTCTCTAAAAACCCTCTCATGCTGCTCCAAGGCTTGGGAACCATGAAGAGGAGGGGTCATGGCTGGAGGGACGCAAAATAGCAGATTCCAGGATCATTATCCAGCCGGGAGCGCTTTTATGGAACTAGAAACACATCATTACAGCTGCTTAGCGCCCAGGTAGGCTAGGTATCATTTGAGTAGATAGACCTGCTCACATTCTGTACTTATTGTATAGTGGAAATGGAGAATTCATGATTAGGCTTTTGGGCACAGAGTCTGGTGGATCTGGTATTGGTTATGAGTGAGCTAGGGATTGGTTGTATTGAATTGTGGGTTGATGGTATTTATTCTGGGCTGTTTATGTTGTCTTGGTATGCTAAAATGATAGGACCCAGGGTTTGGGATGTTGGGAAGGTTTGAGAAACCGGGAATTTCAAGGATAACTAAATGGGTATGAAAATGAAAAACTCTTAGGTGAGGTTTCGGGAATGCGGAGGGCATGATGAGTAGTCGTTGGTTTTGCTAAGGGCTAAGGGGTGGTAATTCGTATTGTTATTATCTATGTAAGTTTCAAATTCAATATGATTGTTAAATTATGCTAAAAAGGGAAACTGTTCATTATATGTAAATACAGGGTGAGTGTGTTTACTCTTTGGACGGAGGCCGAGGCTAAGTTATATACCCGGGAAGGAGGGTAGGTGATGGTTAACGATTCCTGTGAATGTTGCATGTTTTTGTACTCTTATCTAATTATTTGTATGAGATGCATTGCTGAGGGAATTGTTTAGGAATGTCTAAAGGTCATGTTTTACAGTCTGGTGAATTGAACTGTGTGTTTGCTTGTTGGTTTACAAGTTGAATGTTCATTATTGTGATTGTGGATTGATTGACATTTGGTTGGCTCGGGTACCATGCCTGGTATGGGATAACACTAACAATTGGCTCGGGTACCACACCTGGTACGAAAAATACTAACGGTTGGCTCGGGTACCACGCCTGGTATGGGCTTATTTACTGCATCGTTGCATTGATATTGTTTGCATTAGTATAGTTGGTATTGGTTCCATGAGTGAACCGGGTTTTGAACTTGAAATATGGTTATGTATATTAGTCTTTGAGAGGCCAGGATTATTTATATTACTCTACGAGTGTTTGGTCTTGGTATAGACCGGTTGGTTGTCTAACACTTAGGTGTTGTCTAGAGGGGATCCAGGGTGGGTCCGGGATATGTAATGGGGTATAATGGTTGTTTGTTGCTGATCATGGTTGTGGAGTGGTTTACAAGTGGTTGATAAACTAGAGGAAGAAATGTCTAGGAATCCGGGATGGGTCTGGGTATTTGTGTGTAGTGCCCTGGGTGTAGTGGGTCCAGAATGACAAGGACTGGGTTGTTTCTGGATGCATAGTCATGCGGGGTTGACTAGGATAAAGGTGAGGAAGTCAGAGTTGGATTTAGACTTGGGAAGTCTAAGGTTAGTGTGACTTGGGAAGTCTAAGGTTAGTGTGACTTGGGAAGTCTAAGGTTAGTGTGACTTGGGAAGTCTAAGGTTGTGTGACTTGGGAAGTCTAAGGTTAGTGTGACTTGAGAAGTCTAAGGTTGTGTGACTTAGGAAGTCTAAAGTTAGTATGACTTGGGAAGTCTAAGGTTAGTGTGATTTGGAAAGTCTAAGGTTGTGTGACTTGGGAAGTCTAAAGTTTGTGTGACTTAGGAAGTCTAAGCTTAGCGTGATTCGGAATATGTGAGAAGGAGGGAGTTGGCAGCGGAAGGAATAGAAAGGGGCGAGGTAAGGGGTGTAAGTAAACGATCGGTTGAGATCAGGTCTGGTAAGGGTGAACGGTGAAGGAGGGAAATATATTGTTTATTTTCATGTTTTCTTGGTTTTCCTATATGATTGTACGTGTGGATTCGGGTCGATCGATGATGCCTACCAGTACGTGTGGTTGTACTGAATCTACTCCTTCTATACCCTTTTGGGTATAGTCTGGTTGCAGGATTGGTGATGTTTCATAGGTACATGACGATGGTGGTCTGCAGCAGCTTCTGTCCTTTGATTCCATGACGAAAGTTGTGTCTCTTTTACTTCTCTCTATATAAACCTTATATTAGCTCTTGTACCTGTTTAGACTAGGTCTTAGGGAGGGTAATTTAAATTATAAAACTGTTGGTTGTAATATTCATAAAAAGGATGTTGTAAAAGTTTTTCGTATATAAAAAAGGTTATTTCATGATTTGTTTTCTCTTTTATGCATTTTCCTGTTGGACGGGTGGTAAGAGTTCATCTATCTAGTTGCATAGAGTATGTGCCCGCATGGCCCGATAGGTTGGGTATTGACAGATGGTATCAGAGCCTAGGTTACCTGTCTCCTAGTACAAGAGCAAAGTGTCGAATAGAGTCGTACGAATTGGTGTGTTAACGTCCACATCTAATCTTTGGGAAGCTATGAAGCACTCTAGGAAGCGCCTCCCTCCTTTCATCCTTTCGTGCAGACCGTTTACTTGATTTTATGGGTTGAGTCTAATTAGTATATCTCGATTCCAATTGGTATCTCAGCAAGGTAAAGGAGGTCTTTGTACTTCAGTTACGACAAGACGAGCAAGAGAAGTTGGAATCGGGAAGTTTCCAATTGGTATCTGGCTTGAGAGGCTATGGCAAGAACGGATGATCGGCCAATTGTCATCCATGGTACGAATGAAGGGTTAAATTATGTGACTTGATTTGGTTGCGATTTGATTTGGTTGTGACTTGAAATTGAAATGTTGTGTTAACAATTCTGGTGTGACTTACTTGGAATGTTTGTGAATTGTTATCTGTCGTGCATGTAGAGTCTGTAGAGGGTCAGTAGGTGAAAAGTTTATGTACCTAAGGTTGTGGTAAGCCATTAAATGTTTTGATGTAAAAGAGTGGTATTGCATGTTAAAACGGGCTTATCATTGGTTAAGATGATAAGGGACTGTAGGGAAGCTTTGGTTTCAGGACAGATAGGACTTGGTTGGGAACCATGGGAACAAAGGAGTCATTAGTGTGTAATGGCGGGAAGATATTATTGGAACAAAATTGGTGGTTGTGAATTATTTGAAATTGATAATATGCTATGCCGAATTGTGATGCGTTTGATGCCAGAAATGGTCTGAAGGGTGGTTTAAAACCATGGCGGGATTCAAAGGTCTAGACAATGTCAATAGGGAAGGGAGATGAGTCCATTCATCTAAAAATCAATTTTTTTGTATTGGTTACCATCGGGACTGCCATAGCGGATGGCACCGCTACAACGCTCCCGCTATAGCAAATTTTTCTCTGTTATAGCGGATTCGCAATAGCAAGTGGCATCCGCCATAGCAGAGGTAAGTGAGGCAGAAAGCCTGCTCTGCTTTCCCCTATTTTCATTATTCCCGGGGGCAATGTAAGAGCAAGTATTAAGTTACGAATCACCGTGTAAATCAAGGGAAGCATGTATAACTAACATATTACGCATAAAGAAGGAAATAGTGTCTAAAACTAGCATCCACGTGCTAAAACAAAAGGAAAAAGGGTAAAGGGAAACATTGTCTTAACAAGCCTCAAATGGGGGGGAATCCCAAAAACAGTAAAAGTGTCTAGTAAAAGGGAAAAGGGGAGGCCCTAAGCCTCATCATCGCTCAGGAAGGGAAACTCCTTCCTGTCCTCGGACTCCAGGGTGGGAAGCTCTTGGCCCGGGGCAACACAAGAGAACATGACCTTGATGGTCTTTCACATCTGGGCAAACATACGGTCCCGGGAGCACCTCTTCTTCTTCTCCTCCTCTAACTCCCTTCAGAGTGCAGCAAAGTCCTGAGCAGTAGGGAGCAGGGTTGTACCTCCAAGGGCGGGGTCCTCTGTGAACCTCCAGACAGCGACCAAGGTCTCCTCTAGCTGGGCACTAGTGATCAGGGGTTGAGGCTGGGGAGGGGCAGGAGTGTCATCATCATCATCATCATCATTGTCGGCGTCCTAGACCGGCTGACTGCTTCCTGCTTCGTCCACCTTCCTCTCCTTCTTGGAGACTACCTTCACTTGGACAGGTTCGAAGGGGTCGTCCATAGCCACCTCCAAGTCAGTGTGGTCCTCAGGCACCCCAACCCACCTTTACAACTCAGATATCAAGCCTGGAAGATAGGGGCCCTTCCTGTGACCCCGATAGAATTCCTTCCACTCGGAGATGATTTGCTCCCCCACATTCATGATAATTTCTTGCATGGTACAAACAATCACCAGGGCCCGAGCATAGGTCATATCAGTCTCGTTACTCGATTGACGGGTCCTCTGAGACACCATGTTGAGCGACATCCTAGCCTCTGCATAAAAGTCAGTACTAGTGACGCCCTCAGGGCTGATCCAATAGACCTTATCCCTGCACGTCTCATCCACAAGAGTGTCCCTTAACCAAGTCATATCTCAGAGCCGAAACTTAGCCTCATAGGTCTCATTGGAGATGTGAGGCACTCCAAGCACCCCATTGATAGTCTGAGTGTCTACGGGGATGTCCACTCCTCGGATATGAATTATGGGGTTGGGCTCATCCCAACGGACTGTAGGAAGAATGGCATAGAACTCCCACACCCAGCCTGTCCGTGCGGAAGGAGGAGATACCAACAAGGAATCCTAACCCAACTCTTTAATCTTGCAGTGGAAGGCAACGGCTTTTCCGTCCACCCATATCAGCCTACACCCTCTCTCGTAACAAACGCCTAGTCTCTGGTAGTCCATGAACCTCTCCCGACTAGCTTCATTGGGAAAACGGTCATAATCGTACACGGGCAATTGTCCTCCTCCAACCATTGGAAGTATAACCTGTAATGTAGCAAGGAAAATAGGATTAGAACTCGATAAAGCATAAGGGGTTTCGAAAAAGGGGAAAAATTCTCAAATTGTCACCTTGAGAAGCTACTGGTTCGTGGCCTTCCACTCTAGCAGAACCTCCATAGCGAAAAATATCCGTTGTAGCAGAACCGCTATAGTGGAGCCCAATTCATCATCCTCGAAGCTTCAAGGGGTGCAACAATGGCTCCCCTTGGTCCAAAATTCTATTTTTAACATCCCAAGTTCAGATCTACCCAAAGTCCCCCATTACCGTTTTCTACAAAATTTTGGGCATTATAACCCCTACAAATCGTCCAAATCACCACTTTTGTTCAAGAACAACCCTTTACATTCTACCCCATTTTGGCCCATTTTTGGCCAATAATAGTGTAATACTTATGTCCAGAATGCCTTAGAGGCTTTGTAAACGTAAGGGAAGCATCCATGCTTTGGGAATTCAACAAAAATCCAACCAAAAGCTCAAGTTCAAAAACCCACTTCAATATAAACAAAAGTTCCTAGTTTTCTACCATAAAAATGTCCAAAAATTGTGCAAGAAAGTAAAGAAGTGAGTAGTTGTGATTATTACCTGAGAATTTTGATGTCAAGAACGGAGTGATCGGGAGAGAATGTAGTATTTTTGAAGGGAATGTGGGGAGAATGGGGGATGAAGTCCATTCCTCCCCTATTTCATTCTGCTTTCAACCACTATAGCGATCGGCAGTCTGCTATAGCGAAACTGCTACAGCGGTATATTATCCGCTATAGCAGGTGGAAAATCAATTTTGGGAATGAAAGGTTCTCCTAGGTCTTTTCAAATACATCCATCCCAACATGACCCGAGGTCCCGGATTTCATGCGTGCTCTGAATGGGAACATGTGTAATTTTCCTTGAGAGGCTCGTAAATTCCTTGTCTGAATGAGATGATATTAAATTTTTTTCCCTCTTATTGGATATACTAATTAAGGGAAGGTTTGGCAACTTGCGTAGGTTTATTAATTATGCGGTCACTCAGGATGGTGAAAGTCCCGGGCTAGTCTCCATATCTAGTTATTATTCTGGGATTATTTGGGGACGAACGATGGTTAAATTTGTTTATATTGTAATGACTGGACCCGTCGTTAGTTGAATAATTGCGAAGTCAAATTATTTTGGGAACTAATTTAAAGTGCGTTTGTGTAAGTGGGGTGACGTAGTGGAAAATTTCTGATTTTTAAAAATAATTTGGGCTGACGTCACTCCTCTATAACGGTGATTATTCTTCTATAGTGGGACCACCATAGCGGAGGTTTAACTGCCATAGCGGAGTGACGGGTGGGAGAAGCCTCAGGATACGATTTAATAAAAGATACTCTCCTCCTCAGTTGGAAAACATACGAGGGTTTCTCTAAAAACCCTCTCAGGCTTCTCCAAGGCTAGGAAACCATGAGGAGGAGGGGTCATGTCTTGAGGGATGTGGAACAACGGATTTCAGGATCATTATTCAGTCGGGAGCGCCTTCACGGAGCCAGAAGCATATCTTTGCAGCTGCTTGGTTCCCAGGTAGGCTAGGTTTCATTTGAGTAGATAGACCTGCTTACATTCTGTACTTATTGTATAGTGGAAAAAGAGAATCCATGATTAGGCTTTCGGGAATGGAGTCTAGTGGATTCAGTATTGGTTATGAGTGAGCTAAGGATTGGTTGGATTGAATTGTGGGTTGATGTATTTATTTTGGGTTGTTTATGTTGTCTTGGTATGCTAAAATGATAGGACCCAGGGTTTGGGCTGTCAGGAAGATTTGGGGAACCGGAAATTTCAAGGATAACTAAATGGGTATGAAAATGGGAAACTCTTAGGTGAGGTTTCGAGAATGCAGAGGGCATGATGAGTAGTCATTGGTTTTACTAAGGCCTAAGGGGTTGTAATTCATATTGTTATTATCTATGTAAGTTCCAAAATCAATGTGGTTGTTAAATTATGCTAAAACGGGAAATCGTTGATTATATGTAAATACAGGGTGAGTGTGTTTAGTCTTCGAATGGAGGCCGAGGCTAAGTTATATAACCGGGAAGGAGGGTAGGTGATGGTTAATGATTCCTGTGAATGTTGTATTTTGTGTACTCTTATATAAGTATTTGTATGAGATGCAATGCTTAGGGAATTGTTTAGGAATATCTAAGGGTCCTGTTTTACAGTCTGGTGAATTGAACTGTGTGTTTGCTTGTTGGTTTACAAGTTGATTGTTCATTATTGTGACTGTTGATTTATTTACATTCGGTTGGCTTGGGTACCATGCCTGGTACGGGATACGGGGCTTGGGTACCACGCCAAGTACGGGATATACTAACGGTTGGTTCGGGTACCATGCTTGGTACGGGTTTATTTACTACATGTTGCATTGCTATTATTTGCATTATTGTAGTTGGTTTTGGTTCCATGAGTGAACCGGGTTGTGAACTTGAAATGTGGTTGTGTATATTGGTCCTTGAGAGGCTAAGATTATTTAAATTGCTCCACGAATGTTTGGTCTTGGTGTAGACTCGGTTGGTTATCTGCCACTTAGGTGTTTTCTAGAGAGGATCCAGGGTGGGTCCGGGATATGTAATGGGGTATAATGGTTATTTGTTGTTGATCATGGTTATGGAGTGGTTTACATGTGGTTGATAAACTAGGGGAAGAATTGTCTAGGGATCCGGGATGGGTCAGGGTATTTGTGTGTAGTGCCCTGGGTGTAGTGGGTCCAGAATGACAGGTACTGGGTCGTTTTTGGATACATAGTGATGCGGGGTTGACTAGGATAAAGGTGAGGCAGTCAGAGTTAGATTTAGGCTTGGGAAGTCTAAAGTTAGTGTGACTTGGGAAGACTAAGGTTAGTTTGACTTGGGAAGTCTAAGGTTGTGTGACTTGGGAAGTCTAAGGTTAGTGTGACTTGGGAAGTCTAAGGTTAGTGTGACTTATGAAGTCTAAGGTTGTATGACTTGGGAAGTCTAAGGTTAGTGTGACTTGGGAAGTCTAAGCTTAGCGTGATTCGAAAGACGTGAGAAGGAGGGAGTTGGCAGCGGAAGGAATAGAAAGGGGCGAGGTAAGGGGTGTGATTAGACGATCGGTTTAGATCGGGTCTGGTAAGGGTGAACGGTGAAGGAGGGAGCTATATTATTTATTTTCATGTTTTCTAGGTTTTCCTATATGATGGTATGTGTGGATTTGGGTCAACCGATGATTCCTACCAGTACGTGTGGTTGTACTGACTCTACTCTTCCTATATCCTTTTAGGTATAGTCTAGTTGCAGGGTTGGTGATGTTTCATAGGTACATGACGATGGTGGTCTGCAGTAGCTTTTGTCCTTTGATTCCATGATGGAAGTTGTGTCTCTTTTACTTCTCTCTATATAAACCTTGTAGTAGCTCTTGTACTTGTTTAGACTAGGTCCTAGGGAGGCTAATTTAAATTGTAAAACTGTTGGTTGTAATCTTCATAAAAAGGATGTTGTAAAAGTTTTTTGTATGTCAAAAATGTTATCTGATGATTTGTTTTCTCTTTTCTGAATTTACCTGTTTGATGGGTGGTAAGGGTTCATCTATCTAGGTGCATAGATTAGGTGCCCGCATGGCCCGGTAGGTTGGGTCATGACAGGTATCCATGTGGATGTGTTTGCCGATAATAAGAGCCTCCAGTATATGTTCACTCAGAAGGAGTTAAATCTTTGTCAGAGATAGTGGCTTGAACTTATCAAGGACTATGATATGAGTGTACTTTACCATCTGGGGAAGGCCAACATAGTGGATAACGCACTTTGCAGATTATCTATGGATAGTGTGTCATAAGTTCAGGAAGAAAAGAAGGAATTAGCTAAGGATGTTCATAGGCTTGCGCATTTAGGGGTTCGCCTAACAGACTCAGCGGATGGTGGTGTAATAGTTCAGAATCTTCCTTGGTAGTTGAGGTGAATGAGAAGCAAGACAGTGACCCTATTTTACATTAGTTGAAGGGTGTGGTCCATTAGCAGAGAGTAGAGGTTTTCTCCAAAGGGGTAGATGTGTTCCTAATGTGTATGAGTTAAGGCAGTGGATTATGATAGAGGCTCACAGTTCCAGATACTCTATCCATCCAAGTGCCACAAAGATGTACCGCAACCTACGAGAAGTCTATTGGTGGAATGGCATGAAGAGGGACATTGCAAACTTTGTGGCTAAGTGTTCTAACTGGCAGTAGGTAAAGGTAGAACATCAAAGACCGAGAGGTTTGTCAGCATATTGACATTCCTACTTGGAAGTTGGAAGTGATCAATATGGATTTCATTACAGGTTTACCACGTACTCTTTGACAACATGATTCTATTTGGGTGATAGTAGAATGGATTACTAAGTCAGCCCACTTTTAGCCTGTCAAAACTACTGATTCAGCAGAAGATTATGCCAGACTCTACATCCGTGAGATAGTCAAGATGCATGGTGTTCCATTGCCTATTATCTCCGATAGGGGTACCTAGTTTACATCCCTATGCTGGAGGTCATTTTAGAAGGGTCTTGGTAGACAGGTAAATCTCAGCACACCATTTCATCCGCAAACAGATGGCCAAGCATAGCATACCATTCAGACCTTAGAGGACATGTTGAGGGCTTGTGTGATTGACTTTAAAGGTAATTGGGATCATCACTTCCCTCTTATAGAGTTTTCCTACAATAGAAGCCTTCAATCTAGTATTTAGATAGCCCCATATGAGGCACTATATGGGCGGAGGTATAGATCACTTATTGACTGGTTTAAGGTAGGTAAAGCAGCCTTGATAGGTCTTGATTCGGTTCATGAGACTATGGAAAAAAATTAGCTCATCATGAGAGATTAAAGGTTGCTTAGAGTCATCAGAAATACTATGCAATTGTGAGGAGAAGAGACTTAGAGTTTAAGGTTGATAATTGGGTATTTCTGAAAGTTCCACCCATGAATGGTGTGATGAAGTTTGGTAAGAAGGGGAAGCTTAGTCCCTGATATCTAGGTCTTTATAGGATTTTCAGAAGGGTCGGCAAGGTGGCGTATGAGTTAGATTTTCCTGCAAACTTAGCATTGGTGCACTCAGTCTGTCATATATCCTTGCTAAAGAAGTGCATTGGAGATCAGCCTTTGTTGTGCCTTTAGAGAATGTGGGCGTGAAGGAAAGTCTCTCTTATCAAGAGGTCCTAGTTGAGATTCTTGACCGTCAGGTTTGTAGGTTGAGAAACACAAAAGTCACTTCTCAGTTGAGGGAGCTACTTGGGAAGCAGAAGCATCCATGGTGACAAGTACCCTCGCCTCTTTCCTTCTAATTCAGCTCTAGCTTAAGGTAATACCTTCCTTAATTGTATTCCCCTCAGTTTCATGTTCCATCAACTAGTCTTGCATTTCCAGTTATGCATTTATGTCTCATGACTTTAGTTTAGTTATATTTTGGTCAGAATTCAGTCATTTTCTCAGTACTTCAGCTTTTAAAAATCAGTTTGAGGGATTACAGCTCTTTCCCTACTATTTCAGCCTAGTTGAGTCTTTATTCGAGGACGAATGATCCCAAGGTGGAGATATTATAATACCCCAAAAATTCTAAGCTAAGAAACAGACAAGAATTCTAAGTGTGAAACTGTCAAACTAACAGACAGGGTTCACAAAGGGTTTCAATGGACCGTAGAATGTTTCACGGACCATGAAATATTTCATGGACCTTGAAACCTATCTGTGGAACAACTTATAAGAGTTGTAAAATTTCCCAGGATCCACGAGTGGGATACATAACTTATGGAACAGTCCACGAACCATGGACCACCCTCATAGACCAGCTTCAGAGGACCGGTAAATTCCTCGGGGAATCACGAGTGGGTTCCACGTCTCATGGTTCCTGTCCGTGGAACCTAATTTTGGGGAAATTTCAGCAGTTTTTATTTTAGTCTCTTCAAATGTCCATGCCTTTCAGTTTCTATACATCTGACAGTTTGGGACATTGTACTACAGTTTTTAGCATGCATTACTCTCATCTTTTTAGTATTATAGTATGTTAAGCTATATTGCATATCTCGCATGCTTAGTACAGTCAAAGTATGGATTATATACTTTATGTGTTGTATCCTATTATGATGCAGTTCCAGGTTCTTAGACTCAGCCTCGTGATTAGCTTATTTTAGTTCCATCTTAGCGACAGCCAGTGGTGAGTCCTCATCATCCGAGGACGTGTCTTATGGATGCCTTTCTTTCTAGTTATTTTGGTTTTCTGTATTTTGGAGTTAGCTGGGAATTGTCCCAGCAACTCATCAGTAATAAAGGCTTTCAGACATAGAGTAAGATTTCAGCTTATTTAGAGTAAGATTTCAGCTTATTCAGTGACTTTACATTTCAGACTTATACATATATTCATAGATTTGCAGTTTAAATTTCTAAATTTATATTTTATTAATTTTAGCTTCCGCTTAGTCATTATTAATTAGATTGTTTAGTATATGCCAGACTATTGGTTAACTTGGGGCCACTTATGCTCTGAGCACCATGTTAAATCCAAGGTGTAGGCTCAGGGCGATCTTTGGTTGTGTGCCATGGAGGCATGTACCGGGCATTCCCTTTATATTAATGTGATGACCACGTATTTTCAGAATTTAATAGTGATCTTCCTCAATATGCCTAGCACCCAATTAATTAGAGTTCAACACAAATTTAATAGCAAATAAAGGCCTCTATAAATATATCAACATGAAGTTTTAAAAATCACAATTGGAGATATTTCCATAAATTAATGAGACTAAAGCTACATTTATAATTCACAACAAACCTGGTTCCAAAAATTTGCAGGAATAAGGTCAGATTTGTCAAATACATTCCAAGTTAAAGAGACTAAAGCTATATTTTTTTCATTTATGTTTCTTTAAAAAATCACTCTATCACAAAAGTACAAATCTAAACTGCGCATATAAGGCAAACTCCACATAATATATCTGAAAACAAGAAAGATACGGGAAAGAAAGTAAAAATTCAAAATCAATTAAAGCACATAAACAAGTCATAAATCAAAGGCCAAGCTTCAAACCTTCGTGCTCTTTCTTTAGATTGCACCATGGAGGACAAATACCCCTAATTTTATGCCTGAAGAATAGTATATCACCTTCACATTGTCAAATACCTTAGGATTGATCGATGCTTACTGAACTAGTGCTCTCTTTAGTTATAAAGGCCTTGTTATGAAGATGACAAACCCACAATTTCTGGATTGCAGAAATCTTTATAGATACAGATATAAATTATCAACTGCCAATGCAAAAAAATGACTAGGTGAGAAAGAATGAAAGATAAATTGATATAAATAACCATTTGAGGAGAATATTTCAAAGATTATCGTGACATAAATAGATGAATAATGGAACAGAAAAAAACTATTCAATGAATCAACCATTATCTAAATTTTCTTTAATAACTCAATATCTTGAAAAATTCTCAAAATGTAATATGGTTTTTCGGGAATACGCCTAATAGTGCAGTTAGCGTGCATTAGTCATGTGCCATAGGGGCCTGCGCTATGCATTCTCTTTATATCAATGAATTGACCAGGTATTTCCAAAATTTAATGATTATTTTCCTCAATATGACTAGCATCCAATTAAATTAGAGTTCCGCACTATTTAATAAACAGTAAAGTCCCTTAAAAATTAATCAATATTTCACGGAAAGATGTTTTGAAAATGATAACTGGAGATAGTTTCAAAAACTAAAGACTAAAGATAAATTTGTAACTTACACATTCCGTAAATTGGCAAGAACAAGGTTAGATTCGCCAAATACATTCCAAGCTAAAGACCCTAAAGCAATATTATTAATATATTTTATTTCTTTACAAATCACTCAATTACAAAAGTACAGATCTAAACTTTGCATATAAGGTAAAGTCCACATAACAGATCTGGGAAAAATATTGATACCGGAAAGAAAGTAACACAAATCAATCAAAACCAATAAAACAGTTATAAATCAAAAGCCAAACTTCAAACCTTCACGCTCCTTTTTTCAGATTTCCCCTAGAGCATAAATTCCCCTAATTTTGTGCCTTAATGATAGTATATAACTTTCACCTTGTCATAGGTATTAGAATTATTCAATGCTTATTGAACTAGTGCGCTCTCTCTTCAGTTATAAAGGCTCGCTATGAAAATTATAAACCCACAGTTCTTGGATTGCAGAAATCTATATTGATGATACAGATATTAAATTTCAACTGCCAATGAACAAAAATGACAAGGTAAGAAAGAATTGAAGACAAATTGATATAAATGACATTTGACGAGAATCTTCCAAGGATTACAGTTGACTTAAATAGATGGGTAGTAGAACAGAAAATAACTATATTCAGTACATGAACTATTATTTATATTTCCCTTAGTAATTCAAGATCCTAAAAATTTCTCAAAATGTAATATGGTTTTTCGAGAATACACATGGTCGTGCAGGGTAGGTGCATTAGACGTGCACCACACACTATTGCTCTATGCATTCCCTTTATATCAATGTGTTGACCAAATATTTTTAAATTTAATGGTGATCTTTATAAATATGCCTAGCACCAAATTGAATTAGAGTAATGCACTAATTTAATAGTCAATAAAGGCCTTCATAAATCTATCAACATTTTGAGGCAGGAATTGTCTTAAAAAAGATAATTGGAAATAGTTTTAAAATTTAAAGAGAATAAAGCTATATTTGTAATTGAGTTCACACTTTTTTGAAGTTAAGCTACAATAATTACTGATTATAACTCCCATTTTGAATAATATTAATGAATTGGTTCTGACTAAGCTAATCTTGATCTCTCACTTCCCTCGAGTTTCTAGGGAACAAAATTAAGATAGAGAGACAGAACCATTATTAAAACCACTAATTTTAAGTTCACGTAATCAGAATTGTTGAGGATAGAATCTATAAACTCAAGTAAATTCATCACAGGACACAAAATGCATCAAGAAACAATTTTCACAAAAGAAGAAAAAATTAGACAAATAGAGTTGGTGTTCTATCTCTCTCTTCAGTTATAAAGGCTTGCTATGAAGATAATAAATTCACAGCTTTTGGATTTCAAAATTTTGTATTGATGATACAGATATAAATTGTCAACTGCCAACACAGAAAAATGACAAGGCAAGAAAGATCGAAAGGTAAACTAATATAAATGATAATTTGATAAGAATCTTTCTAAGATTACCACTGACTTAAATAGATGATTAGTGGAACACAAAACAACTCTATTCAAATATAAACCATTATTTACATTTCCCTTAGTAATTCAAGATCTTGAATGTTTTTCAAAATGCAAAATGGCTTTCGAGGAATACGCATGGTCGTGCAGGTAGCGTGCATTGGTCGTTCTCTATGGGGGCCTTCCCTGTGCGTTCCTTTTATATCCATGTTTTGATCAAGTATTTTTAAAAATTAATGGTGATATTCCTCAATATATATAGCACCCATTTAAATTAGATTTTTGCACTAATTTAATAGACCATAAAGGTCTTTATAAATCTATCATTATTTTGAGGCAAAAATAATAACTAGAGATAGTTTCAAAAATTAAAGAGACTAAAGCTACATTTGTAGTTTGATTCACAATTGACCTCATTCGAAAAATTAACATGAACGAAGTTAGATTCACCGACTACATTTAAAGAAGGTCAATAGCCTAATTTAATTTAAGAAGAGGAAGACAATTTTTGATACACTAAAAAAGCAGTCTACTTTCATCAAATACATCTACATGCAACAGGGGATTTAAATGAATACTAAAAAAATAGTTTAATTTTATCAAATACATTTATATTCCACAGAAGATATAAATGCAATTCTCGAGCTCTGCTGTCTAACGATCCAACGGAAACACAAACTTATAGAATGGAATTTCTAAACCTTCTCTATGCCCTCGATGCATGTAGAATTGAATCTTAATCCTCCAAATCACTCAAAAAAAATATTTATTGTTCTCCTTTTGTAGTTTAGCTACAATAATTAGTGATTAAAACTCCTCCGTCTAATAAGATTAATAAATCAATTTTGACTAAGTTAATCTCGATCACTCATCGCCCTCGAGTTCCTAGGTAAGTAACTTAGGATAGGGAATCAAAACTATTAAAATTATTAATTCTAAGTTCACCTAATCAGTAATGTTGAGGCTAGTTCCTTAAACTTAAGTAAATTCTTAAAAGGACACAAAATGCATCAAAGTACAATTTTTACAAAACATGGAAATACAAATAGAAGTCATGCTCATGATATCTATAATTGTTTTAAGTAAAATATTCTCCCCACCACCCACCTAACTTCACCCTCCCTCCCCCCCCCCCCTCCCCCCCAAAAAAAGCAAACAAAACTACCATGTGGAAAAATAATAAAAGTATGGAAAAGTACAGATCTAAACTGTACATATAAGGTAAAGGCCACATAATATATCTGAGAACAAGATAGATACATAAAAGAAAGTGACACTTTAAATCAATCAAAACACATAAACAAGTTATAAATTAAAATCCAAGCTTCAAACTTTCATGCTACTTTTTTCATATTGCACCCTGGAGCACAAATACCCCTACTTTTATGCTCGAAGAATAGTATATAACCTTCACCTTGTCAAATACCTTAGAATTGATTGATGCTTATTGAACTAGTGCTCTTCTTAGTTATAAAGGCCTTACTTTGAAGATGACAAACCCACAGTTTCTGGATTGCATCAATTTATATTGATACAAATATAAATTTTCAACTGCCAACATAGAAAAATGACAAGGTAAGAAACAATAAAAGACAAATTGAGATAAATGACCATTTGATGAGAATCTTTCAAATATTATTATGACTTAAATAGAATGGTAGTGAAATAAAAAAAACTATATTCAATGCATCAACCATTATTTACGTTTCCCTTAGTAATTCAAGATCCTGAAAATTTCTCAAAATGTAATATAATTTTTTAGGAATATGCTTGGTTGTGCAGGTAGCATTCATTGGTGTAACGACCCTTTCCATTATTATTGGTGAGCTATTCATGTGAGAAATCAGGTTAGAAAACTTCAGTGTTGGGGAGATGAAAATTTCGGGCTAGGCTAGTCTCGGATGAAATCTGAGTGAGGTGAGGTCTAGGGAAATTAGAGAAAAGATTGGGTTAAATGATTAAGTTGGAGCTAGTTTTTCTATTATCTAAGGCATTAAGGAGTTCGCAGGACTTTTCGAAAAAGAATTCAGGTTAGTAGAACTCCCCATATCGAACTTGATATAAAAGGGTTGATCTGGAACATCAAGGTTTAAAGGTGTGTTGTGAAATGGAAAAACTGGGAGGATTCCTGAGTTTTTTTTGTCGTGTCAGCTGCTATAGTGGATGATACACTGCTACTGCAATGCTGCTATAGCAGAGAAATTCCTGTTATAGCGGGGGTCAGAGGCGGTCAACTCCACTATAGCCAGCATTTTCCGCTATGGTGGTGCCGCTATAGTGAGATTGAGCCGCTATAGTGGGATTAGTCATTGTAAATGCAGAAACTTGTCCAAAAATGCTCATTATTTTCCAAGAATGTTTTGGGGAAGGATGTGGCAACTTTGGGCAATTTCCACTAGTTTTCCACCATAAATCTTCGTTAAGGTAAGTCCTTTATCCTTGCTAACTAGTATTTCAATTCCTAGGTCATGAATTGCTAGTTTACAGGTCTTGGGGAAGGTTTAGCTTACCCTAAACTATAAAATCTGGTGTATGAGGGAATAATGGGGTATAAAACCATTGGGTTTGATTACAAGTCATTTATTCATGATTTTAGGACCATAATTCGCTAGTATAACTATAAAATTGGTAGTTTCTAGGTGAATTATTGGTGGAAAAGCTCTAGGATGGGCGGAATGATCATGAATTTGGACTGGGGGTTCGGGATTAGTCTATATTCCGCTATTAATAAGGTCATTGGTTGAATTTGCATTGACATTTCTTGTTTTAGACTACGATCAAGCTAGAGTTTTAAGAAATGGGAAAGCTCCGGTCCAGAAGAGCATTCAGGCTTGAGTTGAGGTAGGTGATGGTTAAATTGTGACCCAAATTACATAATGTGTGCATGTTAACTATTTCATTAGTATTTCTTGTACAACACGTGTTTAGGAAATAAGGGAATAAATGTTAAATGATATCTTGTTGTCAATCTAATGTAATGAATTGTCTTAAATACTAGTTGGCTTTACAATTGTGGGTTATATTCATTGTGGCTGTGATTGTTGTGATATTTTTGATTCCTTTGTTGACTCGGGTATCACGCTTGGTACAAATTATTGGTTGGCTCTAGTACCACGCCTGGTATAGAATATTTATTTATTGGATCGTATACCATGCCCGGTAAATATTATATTATGGTTGGCTCGAGTAACATTCATGGTACATGTTTAGTTGTTCTTCTATGTGTTGGTTCCATGAGTGAACCAGGCTTATTTGTTGTGTTGTATTTATTACATGTTGATCCATAAGTGGCCAGGTTGGTGTGTTTGAATGCTGTGGTGGTTCTTGTGTAGACTGAGATTAAATGTTAAATACAATAGATGATGTCCTAGGAATCCTTTGGTGGTCCGAGTTACTTGAAAGGTGTGTTGAATATTTATATGGGTTGTTGTTGTGGTTTTGGACATGTCTCGTATGGTTGTTAAGTCCGGTTTATGACTGAGAGTCTTACTTGTATTCACTGACTTGGGTTATACATGTTTGTCCTATTTTACTAAGTAATAGTTGTATGTTTATATTTCGTATTTTGGAGCTGGCCGATGATCCTACTGCACTATTGTTTTATGTACTAATACTGTATTTGCTCTTCTTTTGTTGAGTATAGGACATATTTTGACGGTTGCTATGCGACATCAATTGTGATACTGATGTCTTCTGAATCTAAGGGTGAGTTGTGTCTTCTGGGCTACAATGGATTAATCTACTTGTTCTAGTGCATTGTTCAAACTTAGATTCCTTTTATTTTGGGGGTTGCATCCCCATCTGGTAGACATGTTTAGAGTTTTTGTACACGACTTTAAAATTCTAAGGGATTGTTTTCCACAGGCTTTACTACTTTGTTAAGTTATGATGTGAATCTTGGTTTATCTATCAAATTTGATTTTAGCAGCTTAGTTTGGTTAAGTGTTGTGTTGGCTTTCTTTATTGGTTCTCCCACCAAGATTTTAGTGTGGGTTCCACTCGTTGTGGGTTAGATCATGACAAAGATGGTATCAGAGCCCTAGGTTTATTGATCTCATCATACCAAAATGGCTCTAGTAGAGTCTTGCGGAACGGTACCGAGACGTCTGTACTTTTCTTCAAGAGGCTACAGGACTTAAGGAAACTCTCTCTTTTTTCTTCCTTCGTGATATAACTTGATTTGAATTGGTATTCGGCATTCCAAATTGGTATCTGACTTCCTTTATTTTTTTGTCTGCAGATGATTAATACTAGACAGAATGGAGCCCAACTACGGTATCGATAGTTTGTGGGCTAGGAAGGAGTAGGGGAAAGGGGAGAGCGACACCCGCCAGGGGTGGAGCTCAGGTAGCGGCTGACTAGAGGCCAGTGTCACCTCTCTCACCCCAGGATTATGTGAAAGAGGACGTTGAGGTAGTGCACGAGAAAGGTTCGGAACTAGAGGTGGCAGCACCGGTTGGAGGTGTAGGCCCTCCCCTTATATCTTCTAAGGTTATTCAGCAGGTATTGGCGTTCCTGAGTGGGTTGGCTGGTACTGGAGCCACTCCCACTATGCCAGCTACTCATGTTCTGGGTACCCATCCCACTGTCGCTTTAGCCTCCAGGATGGATGAGGCCTCAGGTACATATGCATCCTTCTATCCAGTGTTAGTCCCTATCAAGATTGGCACCGAGTATGAGTTGTTAACCAAATTCCTGAAGATGAAACCTCTGTCATTCCATGGTACAGAAGATGAGGATGCCTTTGAGTTCATCCTAGATTGCTATGAGATGTTGCACAAGTTGGGGATTGTATAGCAACATGGGGTAGATTTTGCGACTTACCAGCTGCAGGGTGATGCTAAGCAGTGGTGGAGGGCCCATATTGAGTGTCATTCATTACCTTTTCCTCCGATGACTTGGGTTCAATTTCATGCCCTGGTTTTGGAGAAGTATATTCCCCGTACTCTGAGGGATCGCAGGAACGATGAGTTTCTAGCCCATGAACAGGGCAATATATCTGTTATATCCTATGAGGATAAGTTCCATGGCTTGTCTCGCTGTGCTACCCAGTTGTTGGGAACTGAGGAGGAGAGGATTCACTTGAATGTTAAGGGTCTAAATACTGAATTGCGGGTTCTTTATATTCACATGACTTTTGCATGGAAGGTTTTTAATGAGGTGACTAACTATGTGAAGAAATGGGAGGGGTTTAAGCAAGTTGAGGCTAGGGTATTAGTGAAGAAGTCTCAAAATGTGGGTAATTTTAGTGGTACATATTTTAGAGGTCCCAGTCAGCAGGTTCATTCGACTCGTCATATTCATTCAGTCTTTCCAACTTTTACAGGTTGTCATTCAGGGGCTATTCAACAGTCTCCATCTTCTAGAGGCCAGGGGCTTTTTATTTTTCTACCAGCAGGACCTCTCTTGAGCGAGGATGTTTCAATTGTGGTGATCTAGGTTATTTTAAGAGGGAGTGCCCTATGAGGTAGGAAGGTAATCAGGTGCAGCAATAGACTAAGGATGTGGCTCCAGCAGGTTGAGGTGGCAATGACAGGGATGTTCACAGGGTGGGTGAGGTAATAATCAGGGAGGTTGTGGTGGTAATAGAGGTAATAATGGCACAGCCAGCTAGAGAGGTTATCCTGATTGATGATAGAGCTCAGTGTTACACCTTCCTGAGGAAGTCTGCGGCTGAGGCATCTAATGTTGTGATAACAGGTACTATTCTCGTCTGTGACCGAATGACTTCTCTTTTAGTTGATCTGAGTTCCATATATTCTTATGTATCTATTAGATTTGCCTTGGGTCTAGACTTGATTTGTGATGTTCTTGATTCTTATGTATATCATTTATGCTCTGTTATGTTTATGGGTACTCAGACTTAGGTAGATTTGGTCATATTAGATATGATGGATTTTGATATTATATTGGGTATGACTTGGATGTCTCCTTATCATATTGTGTTGAACTGAAATACCAAGATAGTCACTCTAGAAATATCGGGTATGTCTAGACTAGATTGGGAGGGTTCGTATAAGCATAAGCCGGTGAAGATCATATCCTTTATTCTGGATAGAAAGCAAGTGGGAAGGGGTGTTCAGCCTTCCTGGCTTATCTTTGGGATGTTAGTTCGGAGTCCTCTTCTATTGAGTCAGGAGGTATTTCCTACGGATCTGCCCGGTATGCCTCTAAACAAGGATATTGACTTCTGTACAGATTTGGAGCTGGGTACTCACCCATTCTCTATTCCTATTTATCACATGGCTCTGGCAGAGCTAAGAGAACTCAAAACTCAGCTACAAGAACTCCTAGATAAGGTATATATTTGTCCCAGTTCTTTATCTTGAGGTGCTCTAGTCTTGTGTGTTAAGAAGAAGGATGGTAGCATGAAGATGTGTATAGATTACAGGAAATTGAACAAGGTTACCATACGGAACAAGCATTCCTTTCCCCACATAGATGACCTATTCGACTAGTTGTATGGTGCTTTGGTGTTTTCTAAAATTGACCTGTGGTCAGAGTATCATCAGCTTAAGATTAGTCCTGAAGATAAACCTAAGACGGCTTTTTAGACTGATTATGGGCATTATGAGTTCCTAGTAATGTCTTTTGGGTTAACCAATGCGTCGGCAGCCTTTATGAGCTTGATGAATGAGGTTTTCAAGTCATTGTTGGATTCTGTTGTGATTGTGTTTATCAATGATATTTTGATTTACTCTAAGAGTAAGGAGGAGTATGCAGAGCATCTTTGTATAGTTTTGGGAGTTCTAAAGTAAAAGAAATTATATGCTAAATTTTCAAAGTGCGAATGTTGGTTATCTTCAGTTGCCTTCTTATGACATGTGGTTTCAGAAAAAGTGGTGATGGTTGATCCCCAAAAGATTGAAGCAGTTAAGAGTTGTGTCTGGCCTAGCTCTGTGACTGAGGTTAGGAGTTTTGTGGGTCTTGCTAGATATTATCGCAAGTTCGTCAAGAATTTCGTTTCAATTTCTACTCACTTGACAAGCTCGACCAAGAAGGAGGTATCATTTGTTTGGTCTGACAAGTGTGAGGAGATCTTCTAAAAGCTCAAGACACTTTTGACTACAACTCCTATTCTCTCATTATTGATTAAAGGTAAAGACTTCATTGTATTTTGTGATGCTTCACATTCGGGTTTGGGTGGTGTGTTGATGGAGGATAAGAATGTCATAGCTTATGCTTTGAGGCAATTGAAGTCTCATAAGAAAAATTATCGGACAATTGGAGTAGGTAGCGGTTGTATTTGCACTTAAGATCTGGAGACACTATCTCTATGGTGTCAAGTGTGAGGTGTTCACAGACCATCACAGCCTGCAGCATATGTTTACACAAAAGGATCTGAATCTGAGACAAAGGAGGTGGATGGAGTTGTTGAAAGATTATGACGTAACCATTCAGTATTATCCGGGTAAGTCCAATACGATGGAGAATGCATTAAGCTGGAAAGTTGTAAGCATGGGTTGTTTAGCTTGTTTGGGGGTGTCCAAGAGACTCTTGGCTAGAGAGATTCAAACTCTAGCATCTAGGTTCATGCATTTGGGCATTTTAGAAAAGGGTGGAGTGTTGGCCAGTATTGAGGTTAAGTCCACATTTTTGGAGGACATCAAGGCCAAGCAATTTAAGGATGTGCAATTGAACAAGCTCCATAACAAGATGGTATTTGGTGAGACCTCAGATACAACACTTGATGTGTGTGGGGTGTTGTGTTTTAGAGGGCAGATTTATGTCTCTCTGGTTAATGATTTGGTTCAGAATATGTTAGCTAAATTTCATGGTTCATGATACTCGATTTATCCGAGCATAACCAAAATGTCATGGGAATTGAGGCAACTTTATTGGTGGCCTGGGATGAAAAGGACATAGCTGAATATATGTCCAACTGTGAAAATTTTCAGCAACTGAAATATGAGTACTAAAGGCATGTAGGATTGCTTCAAAAGATTCCCATTCCTGATTATAAGTAGGAAAGGATAACCATGGATTTCATGGTGAGTCTTTCTAAGACCTTGGGGAAGTATGACTCAATTTGGGTCATCGTGGATAGGCTGACAAAGTCAGATCATTTCTTTTTGGTTAGGGCAGATTAAAACTCCCAGCAGTTGGCCAAAATCTATGTCAAGGAGATAGTGAGGTTGCATGGGGTGCCACTTTCCATTATTTCATATAGAGGTACACAGTTTACTTCTATGTTCTGGAGCAAGTTACATGAAGAGTTGGGAATCGAGCTCACTTTTAGCACAGCCTTTCACCCTTAGATGGATGGTTAGTTGGAGAGGATGATTCAAGTTCTAGAGGACATGCTGAGAGCATGTGTGATTGATTTCGGGCCATTGGGATAAGTTTTTACCGTTGTATGAATTCTCATACAATAATAGCTATTACTCCAGTATTGACATGACACCATTTGAGGCACTTTATCGGAGGGGATGCAGATCGCCCATAGATTAGTTTAAGGTAGGTGATGTGAAGCCTTTGGGAATTGATTTGGTAAAGAAAGCTCGGGAAAAAGTGAGTGGTATCCAAACCAAGTTATTGCCAACCCAGAGTCGACAGAAGGAGTATGTTGATCGCAAGGTAAGGGACATGTCTTTTCAGGTTGGTGAATAGGTTCTATTAAACGTGTCACTGATAAAAGAGGTAATGATGTTTGGCAAGAGGGGTAAGCTTAGCCCTTGGTATAGCAGTCCATTTGAGGTTCTCAAAAGTATGGGGCCAGTAGCTTATAGGTTATCATTGCCGCCTAGTTTATTCGAAGTCCATCGAATTTTCCATGTATTCATATTGAAGAGATACAATAGGAATGGGGAGTACATTATCAAATGGGATTCGATCTTGGTAGACAAGGACCTTTAGTATGAAGAGAAGCCAAATGTTATTCTTGATCGGAACATCCGAAAGTTGAGAACAAAAGAAATCAGATTGGTAAAGGTTCAATAGAAGCATCATCCAATTGAAGAAGCCACTTGGGAAATCAAGAAGGTCATGCGGGACAAGTACCCTAACTTGTTTGAGGATTTAGGTACTACCTTCTTCTCGATTTATCTCATTTTATTTCTTATTTGATTGTTTGGGATGAACAATAAGTAAATTGGTATTTGTTATAACGACCTTTCCCATCATTATGGGTGAGTTATTCATGTGAGAAATGGGTTAGAAAACTTTTGGGTTAGGGAATTGAAAATTTGGGCTAGGCCAGTCTTAGATAAAATCTGAGTGATGTAAAGTCTAAGGAAATCCGAGAAACAATTGGGTAAAATGATTAAGTTTGATCTACTTTTTCTATTAGCTAAGGTGTTAAAGAGTCCATAGGACTTTTTGAAATGAATTTGGGTGAGTAGAACTCCCGATATCGAACCTGATATGAAGTAGTTGGTCTGCAATGTCAAGGTTTAAAGGTGTGTTACAAAATAGGCAAAACTTGGGGGATTCCTGAGTTTCTGTCCCTTGTTAGCTGCTATAGTGGGCAACACACTGCTACAGTTATGCCACTATAGCAATGAAATTTCCAATATAGCAGAAGTCAAAGGCAGTCAACCCCGCTATAAAGGGCGGCTTCTGCTATGACGGCACTGCTATAGAGGGATTAGGCCGCTATAGCTGGATAAGTCATTGTAAATGCAGAAACTTCCCCAAAAATGTTCATTCTTTCTCAAGAACATTTTGGGAAGGGCTGAGGTGACTTAAGGCGAATTCCATCAGTTTTCCACCATAATCCTTTGCTAAGGTAAGTAATTTGTTCCCCAAATCTAGTACTTTGATTCTTATGGCTTAGAATCATTAGTTACATCCTTGGGGAAGGGTTTGACTTAACCTAGAATGGATTTTCTAGTGAAAAAAGGGAAAGTGGGGATGAAGAACTTGGGTTTCTTGAATTAGGATGTCATTTAAAGGTTCCTTACTATAATGCACTAGCATAATCATGAATTGGTAGTAAATAGGTGAATTTAAGGTGGGAGTGCCCTTGATGGGTGGAATGATCATGAAATTAGCCTGGGATTTTGGATTAAGATGTAATCCAAGAATATTTAGGCCATTTGGATTAATTTGGTATTTATGTTATTATTTTTAGACCAAGATCAAGCTAAACTTTTGAGAAACGAAAAGGCTTTGATCCAGTAGAGCATTCAAGCTTGATTTGAGGTAGGTGATGGTTAACTTGTGGCCCAAATTATGTTATGTGTACATGTTAACTCTTTCGTTAGTATTACTTGTACAATACATGCTTAGGGAATAAGGGAATGAATGCTAAATGATATCTGGTTGTCAATCTCATGCAATAAACTTGTCTTAAATACTTGTTGGTTTTACAAGTATGGGTTGTATTTATTGTGTTTGTGATTGTGTGATCTCTGTGATTCTTCAGTTAGCTCGGGTACCACGCCTTGTATAGATTATCGGTTGGCTTGGGTACCACGCCTGGTACAGATTATTAGTTGGCTCATGTACCACGCCTGGTATGAGATATCTATCAGTTGGCTCAAGTACCATGCCTGGTATAGGTTCTATTATGGTTGGCTCGAGTACCACGCCTGGTACATATTTTATTGTTCTTTTGTGTGTTGGTTCCATGAGTGAATTGGGTTTATTCATTGTGATGTATTTATTACATATTGGTCCATGAGTGGTTGGATTAGTGTGTTAAAATGCTAGGATAGTTTTTGTGTAGACCGAGATTGCATGTTAAACACCATAGACTATGTCCTAGGGATCCTTGGATGGTCCGCATTACTTGAAAGGTATGTTGAATCTTATATAGGTTGTTGTGTTGTGGTTCTTGGACATGTTTCATGTGGTTGTTGAGTTAGGATTGATGACTGAAAGTCTTGCTTATATTCACTGACTTGGATTATACATCATGGTCCTATTTTACTAAGTTGTAGTTGTATGTTCATATTTCGTATGTTTGGAACTGGCTGATGATCCTACCAGTACACTGTTGTTTTAGTGTTTTGATACTGCACTTGCTCTTTTTTGTTGAGTACAGTGCATATTCCGACGGCTGTTGAGCGACCTCTATTATGATACGGATGCTTCCTGAATCTAAGAGTGAGATGCTTCTTCTGGGCTGCCATGGATTTGTCTACTCTTTCTAGTCCATTGGTCAGACTTAGACTTCTTTTATTTTGGGGTTGCATCCTCGTATTCTAGACTATGTTTGATATTTTGGTACATTACTTTCAAGTTCTAGGGGATATTTTCTGCAGGGATTATTATTACTTTATTTTTTATGTGAGTCTTAGCTTATTTAATGCATACTGGTTTTTAGCTTCTTAGTTGTTTAAGTGTTGGCTTGGGTAATTAGTTCTCCCACAGGGGTTTTAGTATGGGTGCCACTCGTAGCTATTTAGGTTGTGACAAGCATGGAGTTTGGATGGATAAAACATGGGATTAATATAATAAGGACGTAATTATATGTTGATATGTTAATGTATGAATCCTCGATGGGTGTTTTGTGTTTTTATAACTCCATGATGGATTGTAATATGAATTATGTGAATATAGATGATAAGGAGATTGTATGAGCTTATAATATAGTGATTCTTCCTAATTACCATAAAACGGGTGAACTTGGTATTATGTGTGCTTGGAATACGAGATTATCTTGCTTAAGGCTAGTGATGAGAACTGATTATGGTATGAGAAGGCGGTCACATAATTTAAGAGCCTAAAGTCAAGTTTGGCTAAGGGTTAGAAAGTAAAATGTATAAAGGTGTATGACTAAAACTAGATTGTAAGTTGAATAGAGTTGAATGATTGGCTAATGGAGTAGGGTTTTGAACCTAGTAATGACTTGAATGTAAGGGTTGCTAGATAATAGCATAATCCCTGGTCTCAGTATAAATAAAGTAGAATTGGATTAGTAAATAAATTTATGAATATTGAACTAGAGTTTAGACTCCATTGGATTGAATGTGCACTCCTAAAATGAGTGCTTGAATTTAATGAATATGGATTGATAATGCTTACTTGATAAGCCATGGACTGGTCTTCATACATGCTGTAATTGATGAAACCAATGAATCGTATCTACTTGTGATTTGGTATAATAAAGAATGATTGTTGTTTACATGAAATGATTAACTCAAGTCGACCAAGTGTTTGGGTGGTTATCTATTGTTGCAATGTGTGCTTAAGAAAGGTAATTATTAAATGATATCCTAAGTGTTAATTACATATAATTAAGTTATATTAAAAGCTTGTTAATTGTACAAGTATGTTGCTTATTCTTATTGTAGATATGATTGTTGTGATATTTGTTATTATAATGGGATGTACCGGTATTTGGGCATCTTCACAGGATTGGTTGATATTATTGGTTAGCTCGGGTACCACACCGGTACAGTATCTATGATTCATTGGTTGGCTCGGGTACCACGCTAGTACAGTATATGGACAAAAACTCATCCCCTGTAGGTCATGGCTAGTGTGTGACCATAAGACTCTTAGCATATGTGTATAAGGAATTGGTGAGTGTGACGGTTCTATGAGTGGATCGGGTTTATAATTACTATCATTGTTGCTATTTATATTGGTTCCATGAATAGACCGGGTTATATTATGATTGTTGTTGTAGGTTCCTTGAGTGAACTAGGTTATAATGTTGACTCATATATTTGGGATCTTTGTGTGTCCGGTTACTTTGCATATATTTGGGACCCTTGTGTGGTCTGGTTACTTGCCATATATTTGGTGGCCCTTGTGTGGTCTGGTTACTTGGTACATATTTAGGATCCTTATGTAGTCCGGTTACTTGGCATATATTTGGGACCCTTGTGTGGTTCAATTTATGGACATATATTTGGGATCCTTGAGTGGTCTGGGCTAAGGATATAAAAGAATGGCATATATTCTGTTATTGTTTACTTACTTGTGTATTTGATATAAGGTGTAAGTTATTATTATAGAGTCATGGTTGTTGACTTGGTTAATGATTGATAGTCAGGGTCTTGACTTGATTTTATTGTCTATACTAATTACACTTGACTGAATTATATGTTTTTGGTTGAAGAGGCTAAATTATTTATGATTTAGGTAAAAGTAATTGTTAAGTGTTCAGGGTTGTACTTGTTTACAAGGTTATAGTTATGTCTTCTCATTTATTATTGAGGTTGATTGAGGGGTAAGTGGAACATACTGACTACATGTAATGAATTGGATAAAACTTAGTCAACAAGGATAAGGATAAAAATACTCTTAGGTAATATGAGGGATAAAGATAGCATAAGTGGATGAAAGTGATGTGGATTAAATTGTTATATAAGTTGTCATGCTTTCTTTCTGTGATTTCTATATTGTGTTTAAGTGATCTAACCATGGTCAACCGATGATACCTACCAGTATGTGTTGTTTGTACTGATACTACTCTTGCTATACCCTTTTTGGGGTATAGTATGGTTGCAGGATCAGTTGGTGTTTCTCAGGTGACATGGATAGTGATCTCCAGCAGCTTATACTCATTTTATTCCTATGATGGAAGTTGTGTCTTGTTTTGTCTTTTATTATACTAAAAGCTCTTGTACCTGTTTAGACTAGTTCCTTTGGAAAGATTTCAGTTGTATTTAAAGGTTTTGTTAACTGGTTGTAATATCTAAAAAGCATTTTTATGGTTTCTTATTGACTTCTGCACACCTTTTTAAATAGGTGGTAACGGTTCTCCTATTTAGGTGGATTAGAGTAGGTGCCCGTATGATCCGAGTAGTTGGTCCGTGACACCAAATCAATATTTTTTCATTTTGTGTTTCTTTAAAAATGACTCAATCACAAAAGTAGTGATCGAAACTGCGCATATAAGGTAAATGCTACATAAAATATCTGAGAAGAGATAGATACAAAAAAAAAGTAAAACTTTAAAATCAATCAAAACACATAAACAAGTTATAAATCAAACGCTAAGCTTCTAACCTTCATGCTCTTTTTCCAGATTTCACCGTGGAGCATAAATACCCCTAATTTTATTCTCGAAGAATAGTATATAATCTTCACCTTGTCAAATACATTAGAATTGATTGATGCTTATTAAACTAGTGCTCCTCTTTAGTTATAAAGACCTTGTTGTAAAGATGACCAACCCACAATTTATGGATTGTAGAAATCTGTATTGATACAGATATAATTTTTCAACTGTCAGCGCAAAAAATACAAGGTAAAAAATAAAGAAAGTCAAACTGATATAAATGACCATTTGATGAGAATCTTCCAAGGATTACTGTGACTAAAAAGACTGATAGTGAAATAGAAAACAAGTATATTCATTGTATGAACCAATATTTACATTTTTATTAGTAATTCAAGATCGTAAAAAATTCTTAAAGCGCAATATGGTTTCCGGAGAATACACCTAGTTTTGCAAGAAGCATACATTCGTCGTGTACCACGGAGGCCTTCCTGTGCATTCCCTTAATATCAATGTATTGACCAGCTATTTCAAAGATTTAATGGTGATCTTCTTCAATATGCCTAACACCCAATTAAATTAGAGTTCAGCACTAATTTAATAGCCAGTAAAGGCCTTCATAAATCTTACAACAATTCAAGGCAGAATGTTTTAAAAATGATAACTTTAGATAGTTTAATAAATTAAAGATACTAAATCTAGATTTGTAATTCACAACAGACCTCATTCAAAAAATATAACAACCCTCATAGTGTTTTTTGGATTCTTAAGCATTTTGACAATTTTACCCCTTTCTATAGTTGCTTTATGATATTTGTGGTCAACGGTAGTAGGTGACATGGTTCCCGAGGTGTTTGGTTATATTTTATGTGAGTTTTTTTATTTTGGAAGGTTTTGAAGTAGATATGATTGACTTTGGTCAACATTTAGAGATTAGACGCCGTATAAGAATTATGTCAGTTCTCTTAGTCTAAATGCCCTTTTAAGGTTAGCAGCACTGTTGGTTTGGGTCCTGAGTCCTTCAGATACGTTATGAGTAGTTGGTCGAAAAGTTGGAAAGTTTTAGCGTAGAGTTGACTTTTGTCAATATTCATTGATAATGATCTTCGTTGATGAAGCCGACGATTCCACTGAGTTTGGAATGCCAACTTTAGACTAGTAGCAAAGTTGGTTTGTATTAACGGAGTTTTGAATGAATTCTAAAGTCCGTTCAGGGAATTGGGGAAAGTTTGAACTACTATTAGCTTCTATCTGGTGCCTTCTTCTTGAACACAAAGAGTCATCACATTCGTGATGTGTGTTGTGGTTTATCCTTCGTGTTCGCAACATGTTGGCCGCATTTGTGAAGGGTTGAATTTGGGTCTAGGTTAGGGTGTTACTCATCGCATTTGTGTTGGTTGACTCACATTCACGATAGGTAGTAAGCCGTTCACGGTAGTCCCACCGCGTTCACCATGAACACGTCACCTGGGAAGATTTACATGTTCTTTTTCAAACTCAAAATCGCGTAACTCAATTTTTAAGCTTTGAAACTCATTTTGGGAAGATTAAAAAGGGATTTTTGAGATTTCATGGTCGAGTAGGTTTCTTATATCATTTTTACACATTCTCCAATAATTATTTTATGATTTCACCTGTAAATGTTGATTTTTCAACTTAGAAATTTGGGGTTTTCCCGATAAAATTAAAGAATGACAATTTGTTGATTTCAAGCTCGATTTTAACTCTGTTTTCAATAAGATTTTATATTTGAACTTTTTATGATTTAAGTAAATTGATTTTTCAATAAAATTCCAATTTTGATCTTGTTGGCTCGAGTTTGATTTTTGGGTTAATTCTTTGGACCCAGATTAGAACCTTAGCAATATGGATATTATTGGACTCATCTTTATGTGTAGAACCTAATTTTTGATAGATTAATTGCGTTCGAAAGCTATTCAAAAAGGTAAGGCTTCAGTGTGATCAAGAAGATACTTGCGGATCGGCTTCGAGGTAGGTTATGGTCTAACTTTCTTTAGACTTTTCTTGTGCGCGGAATTATCGTGTAAAGCATTCTATGGGTTGAATGAAATTGTGCATGGACTTATCGTGTAGATTTGAGGACAAATTGAGATGAAATATCATTGTGATGTCCAAATTAAGTCTTATATTGTGTTGAGTGATAAAGAACATAGATTTTTGACTTGATATTAAGGCTTGCAGTCTATGTTTACGAATTGATTGTGATTCTGAGATTTTGGACATATCTATTGTATTTGGTTTACTTTCATTTTTGTGTTCATGCATACTCATTCATCTCATGGTACATGGAAACATTGGATTTGAAGGAAATGGTTTGAAAAGAACGATTTGAAATGAAACAAATGATTTTGGTCCCGATTGATTTTGGATAATTAATATTAATTATTAGTTTTGGTTTAAGTTCGAGTCATTGATAATAATTATTAGTCTTGATTCGAGTCTGATTCATTGATATTGATATTGTCCCGGTTCAAGTCTGAGTATCATACTTGGAAGATTTGGTTTGTGTCAGGAAATGATATATAGATCTCGTAAATTCCCTATGGGTCCCACCTTTGTAGCTTTAATGACCCGCATGCTCATTTATCCTTTTTGTGCAATTTTACCATTTCAACCCTTCATGTAGCTTTTACACTGCTTATGTGACTCTCTGGAATGAGTGACACTTCTCGAGGTGTTCAGTTGACTTTTAGAAGAGTTTCCTTATTTAGGAACTCTTAAAGTTGAAATGTTCGATCTCTCACCACCCTCAAGTTCCTAGGTAAGGAACTTAGGACAGTGTCACAACCCAAAAATGGGTTGTGATAGCGCTTGCATACCCCCAAGTAGGCAAGCCAAACTCAATAATGCAAAATATAATAAAACATCTCAATTATAGAAAGTGGAAGAGATAAATAAATAAGAAATAGGGTCAATAGCATAGACACATACCAACTGCACTAAATATACAAAATATGGCCCTAAAGTGACCAAAAAGACAAAACATACACGAGAACCAAACCGGACCTGGTGTCACCGGTACAAGAACATCTAAAGAACGGAGTAGCTATACAACAGACTCTGTCTAACCAAAATACAAAATATAGACAGATACGATAGATGGAAAGCATGTAAAGTCTCCAACGATGGGAGGATCAGTGAGGGTGGCTCATACTAGGTGATGCATCAGAAAAAGATTCACAATGTAGTATGAGTTTCAAGACAACAGGTACCCAGTAGGCATCATAGGACGACCAAGTGCAGAAAGATAATATATAATATAAATTATAGGAAAGTAAGATAATCTACAGAGATCCACCGATGTCACGACCTGATTTCTCAGGTCATGATGGCACCTACAACACCCAGTAGGCAAAACCAGTCCCCGTAGCCCAGAATGGTTAGTAATGGGCTACTACCTAACCAAAACGCACAATAAGAAGTAACAAGGGGAAACAGAATATAAGGGTAGACAAAGCGGAAGCAAAACCTAAATATATACATTGAAATTGCATCAACCCCAAGACTTGGTATCGACAGTACAGAAGCTTCTACTAGAGTACAAGTGCTAGAAGTAACAAAAGATAAGTACAACTATCTTTGAATATACAAAGAGTAACAGTACAAGAGATGAGATGTGGTCAAGCCCCGGTCGTCAGGCGCTCACCCTAGTCTCGAATATCCAAAAGTTGTACGAGTCTCCAACGCGATCAACGGTGAAAGCTTAACCAATATCTACACCAAAAAGATGCAGAAGTGTAGTATAAGCACTAATTATTAAGCAACGAGTACACAGTAGGCATCATCGGCCTACTGAGCGCATATAAGATATAAAAAACAGTAAATAGCAGATAGCAAGAAAGCAGTCACAGAGAACAATGGATAAAGCACATGGAAACTAGCACGGAGAATAGACAACCAAGACTTATAAGCAAACAATGCTAGCACAGAAGATATAAATATACAGAATCACAGGTGAAGGAAAGAAGAACGCACATGGAGTCCTTGCACAACAATATAAGTAAATAAAGAGAGAGAGTTGAGAAAATGGCGGTATACCGGTAACCTCAAGTAAAAAAGGAAAGAAAGTAAGTAGGACAACATAATCAACTAGAAGCCATACAATAACAGAATCATACTAAAAACCACAAACTCTCAAGATAAGCATAAACCGGGATCAATCTCACAATTTATAACCTAGAATGGAATAACTAAGCCACAAGAACCAAGAGTCTCTACTCAAATCAAGATATAAAAAAGGAACTGAGACCCACAATCCTCTCAGAAGGCTACACAATAATGCCTCAAAGATATAGCACTCCCTAGCCCCTCAATACTTAAGCCCAAATTTAGAGCCTCAACAGGCTAAAACTTACCAATCCACCAAGAATAAAGGACTATGACAATCTCTATAAAATGATGGAGAGTAATATAATCTAGCTACAGTCCAAACAGCCGCCCATACAACTGAGGAACGCAATCAAGTGGAAACAAACCCTCTGGTCGCTCATACAATCGGAGCGTACACTAAAAACATTGCAAACAAGGGTGGAATCGGCGTCCCAAATGCATGATAATGAAATGATATGAAAGTAACTGGTATGTTCCCTCTCAGGTACCTCAAGGGCCAATATAGAGGCAGGACCCATGGAAGGCTCTTTGTCGTGTACCTCTCCTACGTTGTACACCCCCTCCTAGAACATTGTATCGGCCTGTAGCCTGTGGCCCATGAACGACAGGGGTCCATGGAGGTCTACCCCTCGACCACATACAAAACCGCATAATTTCAAGTGTAGCTCAATACTAAGAATCTCATAGTAGTAATCTCAAAAGACCCTCTCAACGGGTGCCCGAGGTACACTCGAGTCTAAATCAGTGATAAAAGTCTCAGTAACCCACCTTAAAGGGTGCCAAGAGTGTATCCAGGTCTAAATCAATAATAAAACATAGTCTGGTGCTCTGCCCAGCAGAGCCTAGTATCAGTAGGACATCAGTAATCAAATCATCGTAATATCCTCTCTACTCCAAGAGGTTTCATAAAAGCCAGTTTCAAAACCCTTTCGAAGTCACATTACAGAAAATGGGGCCTCGGGGTCATATAAGTTTAGAAAAAACCATCTATAGTTGCTCACAACCAAAACCGAAGTAAAACATGCAGGGAAAAACCTTTTTCATGGATGATATGCTTGCACACAAATATAAATTAGCCCAACAGCTCACAAACATTTCCTATCGGCCCTGCACAGGCTCAATAGCTCTACAATAGTCATAACCAGCCTAGAAGGATATCTCTATGTCCGGGACTCACGGACATTCCCAAATAACCCACCATCTATGTTCTAGAGTCAACTCAAGTCCACAGATGACCACAAGGGTAATATACAATACTGATATGAATACTACAATCAACGCACGAAATAAACGGATAGAAAGACGGACAAGATCTAGGGTACCAACCTATAACAACCCACCCAAGGATACAATTTAATGCAGTTATAGCCTATATATGCAGAGTCTAGGTAGGGAAAATCATAACCTACATGTCGTCTGATGAATAGTTGCGGGTATAACATCGTCCAGGTTCAAACTACTCCGAGAAGCTCCAAATCGCGAAACCACTGTCACAACAATAATCTATGAGTTAAAATAAGACCATCGATACCCATAATGCTATAAACATAAGCGGGTCAAAATCTGGGTCACAAATGGTAAAGTGGGCCCCGCAACCCAAAACTAGAAATGAAAAACACACACGTGTTACCATCCCGGGAGCACATCCTCAAAATTTGAGCTGAAACGGACAACAATTGGGGCTCAAAACAGCCCGCTAAAGCCAAGAAATAAAAGAGGAATTTTCAAGAAATAAATCCGGAAATTAGGCAAGGAAGCTTACCACAATGCAAGAAATTATGCCAAGGGATAAGTGTTGAATGGACCCACGAAACATGCAACCTCACACACGAGTAGATTCTACAACCAAAATTCAAGCTTGAGAAGATGGCAACAATGGTGAGTTTAATCAATTGGAGAAGACAAGTCGGGGATGAAGAAGACTCACCAATTTAGTGACGGGGGATGCCCACGGAGCTATGGTGAGATTACCCCAAGGAGATTCCTGGCCAGAAGTGAGGAATTTCGTATTTGGGTGCTTTTATCAATTGAGCAAAGAGGTGAGAAATGGGGAAATGAAGAAGAATATTTCATTTAAAACATTGCCAGCAGATTCCACAATTGCGGCATTTCCATCGCAATTGCGGAGGCAAGGAGGAATAGTGACCTCCATAATTATGGAGAATTCACCGCAAATGCGGTAGCCGCAAATGTGGAACTCACACCATCGGCCAAACACCACAAATGCGGTGGTTCACCACAAATGCGGTAGCCACAAATGCGGTCAAATGTCCACAAAAGCGGACCCAACAGGTATAGCAAAACTCTGCTAAGCTGAAAACTTTGAATGGACCCTCGGGATACATCCGGGGTCCCACGAACACAAATGAATAGAACTATTTGACTAGAAATGGAATTGTGGATCCAATGAAACTGATGAAAATCCCATCGGAGGTCAATTTAAAGAAAAAACAGGCCCCATTCACAAAACCAACCTTTAGCCAACTATTTCCAAAACGGAACCCAATGGCCAAAAACAAGTCTGGAAGCCTCAGTACCCAAACAAATGGTCCCTCTAGCCTAGACTCGACATTTCGGAGCTAACAGCGCTGATGGAATTCTCATCCGAAGCCATCTTCTCCAAATGTTGACCAAAGTAACCAAACAAGCCCAACTGCCTGAAAACACAGAACGAGAGAGAATTCCAAGCTGAAAAGCTCCTGGATCCCCACCAAATGTCCCACTAGACCAAAGTCCATGCTCCAGAGCTAACGCAACTATCGAAATTTGATTCCAAGAACGTTCACCAAGGATGTTGACTGAAGTCAATGATTTCCAAAGTTAAAAGCTCTAAAGTCAGGAATGGACAAAAAGACCAAACAAACGGCCCGGGCATCGAACTACCAGTCCCAGCAAGCCATAAATGACTTGGGGCCATTACAGGCAAGTTTTAACAGTACAAGAAAGGCGAACATGTGTAAATGACCGGAAGGGTCATTACATCATCCACTACTAAAAAGACTTTCGTCCTCAAAAGTCAGGAAAGAAGGAAGGACTAGAGATTAAAAGAACAGTAGATACACAGCCCGTACTACTCTCTCGGACACCCCGGGTAACCTCTACAACCGGACGACACCCAACAGAATGAAACCACGAAAGGCAACTAAGCCTAAAACCCCTGACTAGCCAAGCTAGAATCCAAACTCAAACTTCAAAATACCAAGGGTCTGCCAACCCAAACTGAACCTCGAGAATCTCAACCGAAAAACATCGACAAAACACTAAAACCAAAGAAGCAAGGTGACCAACACACAGAACTTGAATCATCGAACCCACAACCAAACTTACCAGAAAGCCATCAAACCAAAAACTCTAACTCACAAACCCGCTGATCCGCAAAGCTCTTTTATTCTGAACAGAATCTTTTCGCACCATAACAGGAAGTTGCATACAAGTAAAACACTCAACCACCCTCGAAGCATCAACTGACACACTAAGATCCACAGTTTTCGCTTATACTCTACCACAAATACAGTCACCCTTTATACTCAAATGCAACCCAAGCTAAGCTATAACTTGCTAGCATTGCCATCCAAGATCACCACCCGTAGCATATCATCAAAAACTGGAGTTACCTGGCCTGACTGTCCATCAATCAATGAACGAACACTTTTGTTAACATCAAACTCAATAATAGAACCTGAATGAACAACCCATTTGAAGCCAACTGAAGTTCGCACACCCAAGTTAGGAAAGGCATGTATGAATACCCTGTGTTGACAGAGAAACTTCCAAAATATAGAACAAACCCAACTTCATTGCACCGTACTAAGTCTGAATCAACTGGAAGAGAATGAACCAGGGCATCCTGCCCAACAGACCCAAACCAAAACCAAGATCCTAAAAGTAGTGTGGTAAGTGCACCACGAAGTTCGTAGTCATTATCTAGGCTCCCAAATCTAAGAAACACTGTTGCTACTCTGAATGCTCGAACACCATTCAGATTTTGAAATGCCTTACCGATCTCACCTCGGAAGGAGTCTACCATCCCACGAATATCAAGTAAAACATCCCAAAGGCAAAGAAGAGGTGTCTGGGGTCCAAAGACGCCATCTAGATATAGAATTTATGCATATACCTTCAACTCATCCCTTTGGCCCAAATCAACCACTCTACCATATCAGCACACAAACCAACCATCTCGAAGCATACCACATACCAAACTTCTAGTCCACACTAGATGAGTCTAACCAATACTGGAACCCTGCATGAAAGAAAACCCTTGAAGAATAAACTAATCGAGCTTTTCAAACTCTCAGCATCGAACGATAACCACGTGTCTCTAAGTATCATTAGAACTCCAAAATAGCCTTGCTAGCCTTAACCTGCACAACCTGATCACATAAAGCATACACCACTGCTGAATCTCAAACTTACACCGCTGAGCCTGTCCAACCATGGTAGAAGGAACTTTGAACTAATTAGAACACCACTGATATTTGGAATGTCCAGCCTAACTCAAAGGTTAGCCAAGGACTAGGTGTGCAAGACCAGCTATCACTCCACAACTAAAATAGGGAAGCTAAGTTATCCGAACTCGATTCCTTCTAACTCAAGAAACTACAACCGAAAGAACCAACCATGAATCATCTGGAGTAGTTTGCTAGTCTACGATACTGAAACCTAACTTTAAAATTGCCAACCAAGGCATCTGTCGAACCTATATGCTGCCAGTGAACCCTTAGGGACCAAAGACAACTAGGCCTGAATATGCAAGTTGCCAGAACCGCAGCCGCTACTAAAGTGTCAAAACAATCGAAGGAAAACCACTGCAATCTATAAACAGCTGAATCAAATCACCAACACACAACCCAAGGCAAACCTCCATCGCCACCTCTGTCAACTACTAAAACACATAAGCACGAACAAAGAGTCATCACCCTCCTTCACAAACCCAACAAAACCCTTTCCAAGAAAACCCAAACCTAACAAGCTCTCTCTCTATAAATCCTAGAGTTGTTCCCTTAGCTCCCACAACTCTTACCGGCAATACTTGATATGATAGAATAAGGGTAGGCCGAATGCCTAACTCAAGCAAAATGCTATAGTCAAAATCCACCCGCAATGCAACAATTCCACAGTCAACCTCAACCATGATGCTACAATCAACACTTAGCAAAATTGAATAATCATGCCACAATTAAACTCAATTCTATCAATTGGAACTGGGAAGGGCAAGAGGGAAACCCAACCAGATTTAGAACAGAGTAAAAAACGAAAGTAACCCATACCTGCCAACCTACCAAACCAAATAACTAAGGAAGGTTGATTCAAATTGACCGAGGAAACAAAACCAACCAATGCCCACTAGCACAATCAACACTTCTCAACTTAGTACAGAACCTGAATTTTTGCACTACCACTGGTATCATATCAAACCAATACCAGGAGCTCTAGCCACGCTAGATAACGGCCTAGGTAACAACCATATAGGACCGCTAGAAATGAAGACCCAAAGCAATCCTAAAGCCACAACAAATAGGAAGCGAACTTTAACAAAACCTACTCGCGAGCTACAACTCTAGGAAAACACCTCTCAAGGACATCTCACCCCATCCACTACTAAGGAATAATCTACCGGGAAAAACAATGCAAGATACTACAATTCAAGTAGTCAAACAACTTAAAAAAGTAGTAGGTAGGCATATAAGCAATTAAATAACAGAAGGGACAGAATTGCAATGCCCGCAGGACTATCACAAGTTAAAGGTAAAAAAAGCCTTACTTGGAGCAATAATATCAGGAACCTCTACCTCTTGCCCACCAAGAAGGGTATCAGACTGACAGGATCTAACTCTGGACTGGGTAGTCGAAGCTGAAGACTCAACCATCCCTTGGCAAGGACATTCTCTAGAAAAGTGACCAAGTACTCCATAATTATAACAACCAGGCTGACCATGATACGCAATCGTGGGGCAATCCCTAGCAAAGTGCCCATGCTTACTGCACTAATAACAAACTTTACCAAGTAAAGTCTGATGGGATGATCTCACTAAACCTAACCGGCCACCACGGCCTACACACTCTGAAGGTAAATACTGAAGAATATGATTTGTACCCTGTCCACTTTGCTCAACATGCTCTACATAACCACTCTCTGGAACCTGGGGAGCAACTGAAACCGGCCTGCTAGATAAGAAGCAACTGTACCAAGCTCTAGCAACCAATCCCCTACCTCGAGTCTAAGAACCTCAAAAACTGCCCTGATAATGACACTTCTTACTACTACCTCCATATGCCTCACAACATAAACCCTCAATAACCGAAGCATGGTCAACTACCTAAAGGAAAGTCGTCCCAACTGTAACCAAGTGCTCAGTCGTTAAACGAAGTGGTGAAATCAAACCCCTAATGAAACTCTGAACCTTATCCAACTCTGAAGGCACAACCCTGGTAGTATGTCTAACCATCTCATTAAACCTCGCTTCATACTCCAACACCGACATACTACCCTGGTAAAGAACTGGAAGCTCAACCCTGGCTGAAGCACCGGTCATAGAACCGGGTACTAAAACACCCACCGGAGGACTCAGAGTCCTAGCCACGGTATCCTGTAGAACTGGGGTAGCTGTAAATCTAATCGGAGGTTGGACTGTCCCTACACCTCTTATCTGATGTGATGAACTCTCACATTAAAGTTCTGGCGCTGATGGAAGCATTGAAGCAATAGGTATAGAAGCCTCGACATCACCCGCTGTCGAACTAATCTTAGGCATCTGAGAAAGAATAAAACAACCAAAGTTTAGAACCCAATAGAGCCAGGAACGCATGATAAGGAGCCAAGAATATGGAACTCTTTCTAACAATGCCCTGTAGCCTCCTGCAGATAGGATACGCACGTCATCGTACCAATCCATAAAATTCTACATAGACACTTACTTCTGTACCACGATACCGGTGAACCTAGAGTTCTAATACCATGCTGTCACGACCCGATTTCTCAGGTCATGATGGCACCTACAACCCCCAAGTAGGCAAACTAATCCCCATAGCCCGAAACGGTTAATAATGGGCTACTACCTAACTAAAATGCACAATAAGCAGAAGCAAAATATAAGGGTAGACAAAGAGAAAGCAAAACCTAAATATATACATTGAAACTACACCAACCCCAAGACTTGATATTGATAGTACAAAAGCTTCTACTAGAGTACAAGTGCTAGAAGCAACAAAAGATAAGTACAACTATATCTGAATATACAAAGAGTAACAGTACAAGAGATGAGATATGGTCAAGCCCCGGTAGTCAGGCGCTCACCCTAGTCTCGAATATCCAAAAGCTGCATGAGTCTCCAATACGATCAACGGTGAAATCTCAACTAATATCTGCACCAAAAAGATGCAGAAGTGTAGTATGAGCACCAATTACTAAGCAATGGGTACACAGTAGGCATCATTGGCCGACTGAGCGCAGATAAGATATGAAAATAGTAAACAACAGATAGTAAGAAAGCAGTCACAGAGAACAATGGATAAAGCACATGGAAACTAGCACAGAGAATAGACAACCAAGAGTTATAAGCAAACAATGCTAGCACAGAAGATATAAATACACTGAATCACAGGTGAAGGAAAGAAGAACGAATCTGGAGTCCTTGCACAATAATATAAGTAAATAAAGAGAGAGAGTTGAGAAAATGGCGGTATACCGGTAACCTCAAGTCAAAAGGAAAGAAAGAAAGTAGGCCAACATAATCAACTAGAAGCCATACAATAACATAATCATACTAAAAACCACAAACTCTCAAGATAAGCATAAACCGGGATCAATCTCACAATTTATAACCTAGAATGGAATAACTAAGACACAAGTACCAAGAGTCTCTACTCAAAGCAAGATATAGAAAAGGAACTGAAACCCACACTCCACTCAGAAGGTCACACAATAATGCCTCAAAGATATAGGACTCCCTAGCCCCTGAATACTCAAGCCCAAACTCAGAGCCTGAACAGGCTAAAACTTACCAATCCACCAAGAACCAAGGACTATGACAATCTTTATAAAATGACAAAGAGAAATATAATCTGCCTACAGTCCCAACGGTCACCCATACAACTGAGGAACGCAATTAAGTGGAAACAAACCCTTTGGCTGCCCATACATCTGGAGCGTACACTAAATATACAGCAAACAATGGTGGAATCAGCGTGCCAAATGAATGATAATGATATAATGTGAAAGTAATTGGTATGTTCCCTTTCAGGTACCTCAAGGTCCCATATAGAGGCAGGATCCAGGGAAGGCTTTTTCCTGTGTACCTCTTCTACGTCGTACACTCCCCTCCTGGCAAGTTGTATCGTCCTGAGCCTGTGGCCCAGGAATGACAGGGGTCTATGGAGGTCTACCCCTTGACCACATACACAATCGCGTAATCTCAAGTATTGATAAATACACATAAACTCTTAGTATATGCCCGATTTGGACCCGAGTCTAAAAAAGTAGTAGTAATCTCAAAAGACCCTCTCAAAGGGTGTTTGAGGTATACGCGAGTGTAAATCATTGATAAAAGTCTCAATAATCCCCCTCAAAGGGTGCTCAGAGCGTATCCGGGTCTAAATCAGTAATAAAACCAAGTCTGGTGCTCTGCCTAGCAGAGCCTAGTATCAGTAGGACATCAGTAATCAAGTCATCATAATATCCTCTCTACTCTGAGAGGTATTATAAAAGCTAGTTTCAAAACCCTTTCAAAGTCACATTACCAAAAATGGGCCCTTGGGGTCATGCAAGTTTAGGAAGAACCATCTATAGTGGCTCGCGTCCAAAACCGAAGTAAAACATGTAGGAAAAAACCTTTTTCATGGATAATATGCTCGCACACAAATAAAAATTAGCCCAATGGCTCACAAATATTTCCTATCGGCCCTGCATAGGCTCAACAGATCTACAATAGTCATAACCAGTCTAGAAGGATATATGTATGTTCGTGACTCACGTACATTCCCAAATAACCCACCATCTATATTCCAGAGTCAATACAAGGACACAGAGGACCACAAGGGTAATATACAATACTGATATGAATACTACAATCAACGCACGAAATAAATGGACAGAAATACGGACAGGTCTGAGTACCAACCTATAATAACCCACCCAATGATACAATTAAATGTAGTTATAGCCTATATACGCAGAGACTAGGTAGGGAAAGCCACAACCTACTTGTCCTTTGATGAATAGCTGGGGGGACAACGTCGTTCAGGCTCGAACTGCTCCAGGAAGCTCCGAATCATGAAACCACTATCACAACAATAATCTATGCGTTAAAACAAGACCATCGATACCCATAATGTCATAAACATAACAGGTCAAAATCCAGGTCACAAATGGGCACGTGGGCCCCATAACCCGATACTGGAAATGAAAAACACACAAGTGTTCCATACCATCCTGAGAGAACATGCTCAAAATTTAAGAGAAAGCGGACAACAATTGGGGCTCAAAGCAGCCCGCTCAATCCAAGAAATAAAAGAGATTAAGTACTGAATGAACCCACGAAACATTCAACCTCACACACGAACAGATTCTACAACCAAAATTCGAGCTTGAGAAGATGGCAACAATGGTAAGTTTAATCTATTGGAGAAGACAAGTTGGGGATGAAGAAGACACACCAATTTACTGACGGGGATGCCCACGTAGGTATGGTGAGATTACCCCAAGGAGATTGCATGCCAGAAGTGGGAAATTTCGTATTTGGGAGCTTTTATTAAGTGATCAATACGGTGAGAAATGGGGAAATGATGAAGAATATTTCATTTAAAACATTACCAGCAGATTTTGCAATTGCAGCATTTCCAATGCAAATGCGGAGGCACAAAGGATTAGTGACCTCCGTAATTATGAAGAATTCACCGCAAATGCAGTAGCCGCAAATGCGGCCAAGAACGACAAATAGGAACTCACGCCATCGGCCAAACACCACAAATGTGGTGGTTCACTGCAAATGCAATAGCCACAAATGCGGTCAAATGTCCGCAAAAGCAGACCCAACAGGTACAGTAAGACTCAACTAAGCTGAAAACTTTGAATGGACCCTCGGGATGCATCTGGGGTCCCACACACACAAATGAATAGAACTATTTGACTAGAAACGATATTCTGGATCCAATGGAATCAATCAAATTCCCATCAGAGGTCAATTTAACGAAAAATTAGGCCCCATGGCCAAAACCAATCTTTAGCCAACTATTTCCAAAACGTAACCCAATGGCCAAAAACAAGTCTGGAAGCCTCCGTACCAAAACCAATGGTCCCTTTAGCCTACACATGACATTCCGGAGCTAACAGCGCTGATGTAATCCTCATCCAAGGTCGTCTTCTCCAAATGTTGACCAAAGTCAACCAAACAAGCCCAACTGGCCTGAAAACACATAATGAGAGAGAATTCTAAGCTACAAAGCTCTCGGATCCCAACCAAAGGTCCCACTAGACCAAAGTACATACTCCGGAGCTAACAGAACTGTTGGAATTTGATTCTAAGCACGTTCACCAAGGATGTTGACTGAAGTCAATGATTTCCAAAGTTAAAAGCTCTAAAACCAAGAATAGATAAAAAGACCAAATAAATGGCTTGGGCACCGAACTACCGGTCCCTACAAGCCATAAATGCCTTGGGGTCATTACAGTTAAGCTCTAACAAGACAATAAAAGTGAACACGCATAAATGATCAGAATGGTCATTACAACCTAAATATAGTTATAAAACTAGAAATCAACACTAACCGGCTAGCGGAGGAGAAAGCAACAACCAAAGTAAAACCAAGGCAACAGATAATCCAAGTATGCTCCAACATGATCCAATGCGATGAGGGATGATGATGTGATGCATAAATGTATAAAAGAAAAACCCAAAATGTCGCATCGGGCTCTCGAAATTAAAACTCAAACTCATCAATATGTGCATAAAATTAAAACCAAAAATAACACACCGGGGTACCCAGAATCGATCATCAAACTCATCAATAGAAAGTAAATGGAGAAAAGGTCCAGAAACGTCCCTCAGACCAGCATAAAAAGAATAGTATTTTTCCTTTCCTTTCCAAAATCAATCGTAAAACCAAAATAATTTCCTTTAAGGTCCGAAAATCATAGTGACTATAGTAAATCTCAAGTTTGGAACCAAAATCTCAAAAATCATTCCTTTCTATGTCGATGGAATGAGAATGCAGAATGAGCATGTAAATTTCCATGTTCAGAGAATATAGCACATAATAGGGCAAAACAGCGCAAAAATACCCTTCAATCAAAAGAACTGACCTAGAAACTCCACTCAAATCCAAGCTATGGCCTCGGGCCCACAGTTACGCACAACGGTAAAATAAAATGGGAAGAATGGGAAAACACCTACAAAAACAACTAAAAGCAACCACTTTACCTCTAAAGCCTCCTAAAAGCCTACTAAGGATTCTACAATAGGCACAATAATACTACGGGCTCCTAGACTAAGGATAACATGAATAATTCTAATATATGATCCAAAAAGGCCAAAATAATACAAGTAACATGATTTAAGCCCAATTCTACCTAGAGTCCAACCTAACATTCTAGTAACATATATAATATAAAATCTAACTAAACTCAGTCTAGAAAAGTAAACTGTAACCTACCTCGGGAACGAACTGCAAACACGAACCATCACTCATGTGCCTTCTTTTTTTGAACATCCTCAGAAAGCTGACACACTATCAAGAACATAATTCAGGTGTCAAGATGAGAAGAATAACACCTATATTTCTATACGGAAATTCGAGCTAAAAATCAGGTCAAAAAATGACCCTCGGAGCCCGCACAATAAAATAGAAAATAAAAATCACCATAATGTTTACAATGGGTCAAAGAACCTATCCCCAAAATTTGAGCACAAATGGGACTCATTTTGGGGCCTAAAATAGGCCCAAAGTCCTCTTTATCAAGAAGGAAATTTAAATGGAGAATTAAGTAATTTAGAAGTGAAAACTTACCAATTTGAATGCAAGAGTTGACCACGAACCAGAACCACAATCTCTACCAAGTTTGGAAAATTCAGAGTTGAAGAATGGAGATTTGGAGTTCTATTTTGATGTCGAAAACCGAGTTGGAATGGAGTTGTAATGCAATGAAAATGAAGGAGTGGCCAACTTATAAGCTGCCAACACTCAGGCATAGAGGCGCCCATGCACGCGCAGGCGCGGGCACGCTACAGCGCCATGGCGCCGCAGGAGCGGCCCGACCACAGCGCCCAAAGTGTTGCAAGCGCTCTGCGCTGCCAACCCAGGTAGGTACACTGGCGTGCATAGGCCAGCGCAGGTGCAGCCAGGCGCCCACCTTGGTGCCATACCAGCAACAGCTGCTGCAAGTTCTAAGTTTTTAGTCAACTTTTAAACTGATGGATCCCCAGAAATACATCCAGTGTCCTGTAAACAAAAATGAGCTGAATTATTCAACTAAAAATGACATTTCGGACCCAACTAAATTGATGAAAATCCTAACAAAGGACGATTTAACAAAAAGTGGGCCCTACGCCCAAAATCAACTATTGGCCAACCTTTACCAAAACGAAACCCAAAGACCAAAAATAAGTCTGATAGCCTTGGAACCCGAACCAAAGGTCCTTCTAGCACAAAGTCAACATTTTGGAGCAAACAGCATTGAAGGAATTTCTATCTGAGTTCGTCATCTCTGAATGTTGACCAAAGTCAACCCCACCAGTCAAACTTGCCTAAAAACACAGAAAATGACACAAAACCAAATCGAAAGCACTTAGACCCAGACCAAGGGTCTCTCTAAACCAAAATCCCCATTCTAGAGCCAATGAAACTGTTGAAATTCAATTCTGAGCATGTTTACCAAGATTGCTGACTGAAGTCAAGGATTTTCTAAGTTCAAATTCTAAAACAGGGAAATAGCCATAACGGCCCAACAAACTGTAATGACTCTTTCAGTCATTGCCACATTTATACTTTCTTTGTATTGTTAAAGCTTACCTGTAGTGACCCCAAGTCATTTATGGCTTTCTGGGACTGGTGGTTCGGTGCCCTGGCCATTCGTGTGGTCTTTATGGCCGATTCCCTATTTTAGAGCTTTAACATAGAATATCATTGACTTTGATCAACTTTCTTGGTAAACATGCTTAGAATAAAATTTTGACAGTTCCATTAGCTCTAGAGCATGAATTTTTGTTTGGTTAGATCCTTGGCCTGGGTCTGGGAGCTTTCTGTAACATCCCGGAATTCAATCCAGCTTTTAAACTTAGAATCCCTGAAAATTTTGACTTTCCCAGGGATCACGAGCCCAAACCACGAGCTGTGGACTGAACCACAAGCCATGGAATGGACTTCAGGAAGTTGTTCTACAGGTTCCACCTCAGGTCTGAGAACCACGAGTTGGGTTCATGAGTCGTGGATGGTTCCACGGGTCATAGAACCAGCTCGTGGAAATCAGACTGAGGCTCAGCTTTTCCTCAGGAACTATGAATGGTTTCTATGACTCATGGATGGTTTCATGAGTCGTACTGTTAGCTCGTAGAAACTGATCCACAGCCTATATTTTAGCTCAAAAATCACGACTCCAATCCACGAACCGTGGTTACTTCTACGGCTCGTGGAAAGGACTCGTGGAACCTGAAGCCAAGTTTTAAATCCAATTTTTCTAAATTAACTCCCTAGGTTATTTTGGTCATTACCCACCCTTTTAACTTTTAAGTGAGGTTGTTTTGACCACTTTTAGTAAGGTTTCTACCCCAATTAGCCTAAGTGTTTCATTATTCCTCATTCACTTACCAAAAAAGGAAAAGAACTTCATCAACTCCAAGTCTCAAGCTCCAAGTTCAAGTCTCCATTTCTCTTCATCCTAGATCTAGCAAGGTTCAATTCAGGTATGTGGGTATTCAATAAGGAAATTCTTCCACCCTTATGCCCAAAAACCCAATTCTTATAAAATGAATTTATGAATTTCAAGTTAGGGTTCTTAACCAATTCTCATGGTCTTTTCTATTAAGTATTTTCTCATGATTCTTCAATGAATTCTAATTTCAATTTTATGATTTACATGGGTTTTGCAATTAATTATTTCTCTCATGATTTGAAGACTAACCCTAGCTCAATTTTGCATGCATGGCTTGATTTAAGAAAAAATTGCATGCATTGATATTATGATCTCAAGCGTTTTATGAAGTTGCATACCAAATTCTTCAAGTTATGAATTTAAAAAGAAAAGTGAATTATAACTATGCTAAGATTTAGGACTTATGATTTGAATTTGCATGACATTAGATATGTCCGTATGCTTTTCAAACAGATTTGGCATTAGATATGTCACAAGTATGTTATGAGCTATATGTATGTTTTGGGAGTAGTATTTAGCACTAAGCGATGAGGGTTCTAGATAACCCAAGTCCAAAACTACGTTACCACCATAGGTTGCCCTCTGTGGCGTATGACAGGATCCTATTACGATAAGGTTCTAACCTTGGCCGGTTAGGACAACCTTTTCAGTGTGGGTGTATGACACTGGACTCCATGTAGCTCATCATGGTTTATGTCGGTTAAGAGAAACTCCCCAATGAAGGTTTTAAGTCTTACGTTATGCTATTTCTTACCTTATGCTTAAATTATGATATTTCTTATGATTCCTCTTATTATTCATGGACTCAAACTATGCTTTAAGTGCATTTTTACCATATTTATGCATATCTCACATACTCAGTACATCCTATAGTACTGACGCATATTCTCATGCTGCATCCTTTGATGATGCAGATTCAGGTTTGGGTCCTCAGATTCGTGGCTAGAGGTTAGCAGATGTCCCAGCTTTGAGTGGTGAATCCTCATCCTTCGAGGACTAGTATCAGTTAAGCTACTTCTATGGTTTCCTTCTTAGTATTTGGAGTTAGCTAGGGTCTTGTCCTAGCAACTCATTATTCAGTTTAGAGGCTTTTCAGACATAGTTAGAGATTCTGTATTTGAGGCTTCAGATTCTATTATGCTTATGCCTTGATCTATTGATGACTCAGTTTATTTATATCTTCAGTTTATTGCTTGCACTAAGTTTATTTATGTTTGCTTAAGTCATGCTATGATCAAGGGTTAACTTAGGGCACTTGTGGTCCTAGGTCCCATGTTACGCCTAGGGGTAGTCTCAGGGCATGACACTATTGATTTGGTTTTGTGTTGGTATTTGTGTTTTCTAGCCAGTTGAACTTGAAAGTTTAACTTTGGTCAACATTTGGAGAAAACGGCCTCGGATGGAAATTCCATCAGTGATGTTAGTTCCAGAATGTCGACTTTGGGCTAGAGGGACCTTTGGTTCGGGTCCCGAGGTTTCCGAACTCATTTTTGGGTGTTAAGTTCTGTTTTGGCTTAATGTTGGTTTTTGGGCATTGGGCCCAATTTTCATTAAATTGACCTCCGTTGGGCTTTCTTTCAGTTCTATTTAGTCTGGAATGCTATTTTTGGTACGTTAGCATAATTCGTTTGCGTGTTTGGGGTCCTAGATAAATCTTGTGGGCCCTTCTAGAGACTTTGTCCCCTTGGTTTTCTGTTGGTTGCTGTTGCAGGTGTAGGCCTATGACCTTAATCGCGATCACGAAGGAATCCATCACGATCATGATGGTTTTCCTCGTTGGTCATCACGACCACGAGGGTCCCTTCACACGATCGCGATAAATGGCCTTTGCACCAGCTTCCTTTGCTCTACGCGATCATGGGATCCTTCCTCACGATAGCGATGAAGCCTTTCCCCTTCTATTTTTTGTGACCTCATGGCTAGTCCTCACGATCATGATAGTCTAGGCAGCGTGGTCTTCTCAAATGTGTGGAGTCCATTCACGATTGCAAAGAAGGACCCCTGTATAGTATATAAACTCCCACCTTCATTTTCAACACTTCAAATCTGCCCAACCTCCATTATTATCAGTCTAAGCTCCCCTAAACATCATATTACTCCAATTCTTGGTGCTAGGGTGTGATTTTCTTGGCATTGATCATTCTTCCATCATAATTGTAAGTTTTATCCGTTTAATTTTCATATTCTCCTTTTTAATTTCCTTAAGTTGTTTCCTTAGATGGTAGGCTTTTTGAGCCTTTTACTTGGTAAATTTCTTCTAATATTCTAAGCATACTCACGGGAGTATGGTGATTAGTTCTTGCTCTTTCATTTTTGTCTTTGGGTTGTGGGGCCCACAGGACGTCGATGACCCAAATTTCGACCCAGTTATAATTATAGCAATATGGAGATCCTTAGCTTTGTTTTGATGTGTAGTTTATTATTATGATAGTTTGATTTCATTTCGAAGCTTCTTAGAGCAGTTCGGGCTTGAACATCATCGTTCTAGCAGCTTGTCATGAGTTGATAGGTAGGTTATGGTTTAACTCTTCTAGACTTTATTTATATAGGCTATAATTGTACAAATTAGCATCCTTGGGTTGGGTTTATTAGCTTGGTACCCCAGACTTTATCTGCTTCTTCATGTCTGTCTTATTTTTACTCTGATGATTGTAGTATTCATTGTAGTTGATAGTATCACCCTTATGGTCTTGTGTGGCCTTCTATTTGACTCTGGACCATAAATGGTGGGTATTTGGGGATATATGTGAGTCCTGGACATTGATATGACTATTGAGCTGGTTATCTGTGTTGTAGAGTGATTAGAGCTTGTGCAGGGCCGATAGGTTAATTGAGAGTCGTTGGGTTGTTGCTTATGTTTAAGCATACCATTATCATGCATATAAAGGGATTTCCTACATGTTTTAGTATAGTTTGAATTCGGGCCTACTATAAATGAATTACTCAACCTTGCATGGCCCCGAGGGTTTATTTTTAGTAAAAAAGGTTATAAAAGGGTATAGGATTGTTTTCGTGGATCTTCTTGGGGTAAAAGAGTTGAAAGATTGATTTATCACTAGTTTTCATACTTTTACTAGACTCTACGGAGCTGGAGTGCTAGATATGTTTTCCTATTGGTTTGAAATGATACTGGACTCGGTCGAACCCAGCAACAGATTGGTCTTACTATTGTTTTAGACTCAGTTGTGTCTAAGCACTCTTGTTGGAGTTTTTGAGACTTCATTCACTGATTTAGACCCGGGTAGCACCCTGAGCATGCATTTTCGAGATTTGGTTAATTGTTTGTATTTAGATACACTCCGGACGGCTATGTTGAGATTCTGAGATTTAGTATGTGGTCGAGGACCTCCATGGACCTTGCTAATCTAGACTAGGGGTTGCGGGTTGTGTGTGCCGAAGAAGGGGTATATAGTGTAGTTGAGGTATATGGGTCGTGTCCTTCTATGGATCCTACCTACTGGGCCTATAGGCACCGTAGGATGTACATACAGGGTTACTGTTCCACCTGTTTTTCACTTTTGCATCATATCATTTTTGTTCGATTCCACCCGTATTTGTTGTTTGTTGAGTGTATGCTTCAGTAGTATGGGATGTCGGAGGGTTTGTTTTCACTTATATGCATTCCTCGGGTGTATGGGCGCCCATTGCGACTGTAGGTAGATTTGGTCTCACTATATCCTATTATAGTACTATTTCATGCTATAAATCTGGTGAATTTTAATGCGATCATTCTTACCTTGTGTGGTTCATTGAAAGCATGTTTATGTGAAGTTACCTTTCTACCTTCCCTTTTCTTGAGGTTACCAGTATACCGCCTATTTTCCTAAACTTTCTTATATATTATTGTTGCAAGGACCCCAGGTGCGTTATTCTTTCTTTCACTTGTGTTCTATGGTATATATATTTCTAGTAGCTAGTCGAGCATGATTGTTTTCTCCTTGTATTTCTTCTGTGCTAGCTTCCTGTACCTATTCGTTGTTTCTATGACTACTTGTTTCTTTTCTGCTATATTATTGCTTTTATACCTTATATGCACCCAGTCAACCAATGATACCTACTAAGTACCCGTTGCTTTGCAATTGGTGCTTATACTATACTTCTCCATCTTTTGGTGCAGATCCGAGTGTGAGTTCTTACCGCCGACTGTGTTGCCTCGTGCAAGGTGTTTTGTACTATCCAAGACAGAGGGTGAGCTCCTAGCGATCGAAGTTTAGTTGTTATCTCATCCCTTATATCATGTACTCTTTTGATATTTCAGAGACATATGTATATATTCTTTGGATCCGTTGTACTCTGTATATTTAGTACCGGCTCTTATACTATGATACCAGGTCGTGGGTTTGGTTTAGCTTCCGCTTATTTATATTCATGTTGTCTATTTCATCTTTTATTTACTTTGCTTTGCTATTTATATCATTCTTTTGCTTTCTTGTTAGATAGTATCCCATTACTAACTGTTCTAGGCTACAGCGATTGGTTCACCTACAGAGGGGTTGTAGGAGCCATCATGACCGATAAATTAGGTCGTGATAGCTTGGTATCAGAGCCTAGGTTCACCAATGTCATCGGTATAGGAGTCAATGTCTAGTAGAGTCTTATGGATCGGGGCAGAGACATTCGTACTCAATCTTCAAGAGGCTATAGTGGCATCTTAGCAAGTATGACTCTCTTCTTGCTTCTATATTGTGCATCTTATCCTTTATGGTTTCTTGAAATCTCACTTGTTCTAGTTTATTTTTCCGCAGATGGTTCAGATAAGAGCGTCAACATTAGGCAGGGGCGAGCCTTCGACTCCAGCACCTCTGATTCTAGCTAGGGGTCGGGGAGATCGTGGAGGTAGAGGTCAAGGATGTGCCTTAGCAGCGGCACCAGTTAGATCTCCTAGGGTCGAGGTTGAGCCTGAGTATGAGCCCAAGATTATTCCAGAGCAGTAGACTGTGGACCAGGGGACAGCCCAGGTACCACCAGTGCCAGCACCAGCTTCTGTGCCAGCTTCAGCCTTAACTCCTTCATCAGATATTTAGGGTTTACTTCTATAGTTATTGGGTATGATGACGGGTCATCCTTTTGAGGTAGCACAGACATCTACTCAGGGGGGAAGCCCTGGTTGTTCAAAGTTCAGGAGTGCAGCCTACTACTGTGGCTCCCTGTGTTGAGGTCCTTTTGGTACCATCTGATGCACAGCCTCTTGCTCCTCGCCTAGTGATGATAGAGACAGAGCAGAAGGTGCTGGGTAGATTCTTGAGATTGGAACCGCCAAGGTTTGCTGGTACACCTGGTCAGGATCCACATGATTTTATCACTACTTGTAAGGAGATTCTATATCATTTGGGTTTATTGGAGACTTACGGAGTTGGATATACTATTTATCAGCTGGAGGGCCCAGCTAAGTTATGGTGGAGGGCCCAGGTTGCTTGTAGACCATCTTTGTCTCCTCCGTTATCTTGGCCATAGTTTTATGAGGCCTTTATGGCCAAGTTCTACCCTAGAGTGAGCGTGAGCGTCGTAGAGAGCAGTTCACTAGACTTATATAGGAATCTATGATTGTTTCTGAGTACGAGACTCACTTCCACCAGCTTGCTCCATTTAGGGCTATGATCATGCCTACCGAGCCCGATAGAGTTTATAGGTTTGTTTGGGGATTGCAGACATAGTTTAGATAGCCAACTGAGAAATTAGTTACCAGTAGTTGATAATTTTAGGGTATCGCAGACTATGTCTATACCATTGAGGATTTACATTGCCATGATCAGGGGTCCAGAGGAGAGGCCTCGACCCCAGGGTAGCTACAGTGGTTCACGTCAAAGTGGTAGAGGTTCAGGCCAGTGAGGTCGAGGTTATCAACCATAGCAGCACCAGGGTTAGTCTAGTTGACCAGTTCAGGCTTCTCTTCAGGCTTCTGGTAGTTCTCAGTTTGAGAAGGGTAAGAGTAGCCAACAGGGTTATGGTGGTCAGACTCTAAGGGGTACATCTTTTTGTGCATCAGTCCATGGTGGCCACACGGGTGCAGGTAGTTCATCCAGGCAGGGTGGGCCATTAGGGCCCTGTTATGAGTATAGAGTCTTTGGGCACTATGCTAGAGATTTCCTCTAGTAGGGTACAGTTCAGCTGGCTCAGCCTATTTGTGTAGTTCAGCCACCGGCTAGAGGCGGTGGTGGTTAGGCTAGAGGTGGTGCCCAGTATGGAAGGACAAGTGGTAGGGATTGCAGTCAATTAGGTGGTGGTGGTCATCAGTTTTATGCGGTACCTAGGAGATCAGAGGTAGATGCCTCGGGTGCTGTGATCACAAATATAATTTTTTTATGCCTCCAGCCAACTTTGGCTTTATTTGATCCTGGATCTACTTACTCGTATGTTTTTGCCTACTTTATGCCTTGTTTGGGGTTAGCTAGTGAGACACTATATGTACATGTATCTGTTTTGACCCCAGTAGGAGATTCTTTAGTAGTGGATCGGATTTTGAGATCCTATATGATTTCTATTGGTGATATTGAGACTTAGGGTGATTTGATGATTCTTGATATGTTAGACTTTGATGTGATTCTAGGCATGGACTGGTTAGCCCCTCATCGTGCAATTTTGTATTGTTATGCCAAGACCATTACCATAGTCATGTCCAGCATATCCCTAGTTATGTGGCAGGGTTTTGTCCTACACGCACCTTCTGGGATCATCTCTTGTTTTCAAGCTAGGAAGTTGATTTCTCGCGGGTGTTTGCTTATCTAGCATATGTCTGAGATGCTAGTGCCGACCCTTCTTCCCCTGAGTCGGTTCTTGTAGTTAGAGATATCCTAGATGTATTCCCTAATGACTTGCCAAGCCTTCCACTCGAGAGAAATATCAACTTTGCTATTGAGTTAGAGCCAGGAACCATGCCCATTTTTGTTTCTCCTTATCGTATGGCTCCAGCTAAGTTGAGAGAGATTAAGGAGAATCTCTAGGACTTGTTAGCAAAGGGTTTCATTAGGCCAAGTGTATCACCTTGGGGTGCTCCTATTTTATTTTTGAAGAAGAAGGATGGGTCGATGTGGATGTGTATTAATTATTGGCATTTAAATTGAGTGATTGTGAGGAATGGGTATTCGATGCCGCGCGTAGATAATTTGTTTGATCAACCTCAGGGTTCGATCATTCTTTCGAAGATAGATTTGAGGTCAGGCTACCATCAGTTGAGTATTAGGGCGGAGGACATCCCTAAGACAATATTCAGGACACGTTATGGCCACTATGAGTTCCTGGTGATGTCTTTTG